>WNYA01000561.1:0-71829 GCA_019512145.1 Engystomops pustulosus
TGCCGAGGCATTATAGGGAGGTCATACAGGAAAGTGGAGACCACACAATATACTGAGCCTCATCAGGAGCATGCCGAGGCATTATAGGGAGGTCATACAGGCAAGTGGAGACCACACACTATGCTAAGCCTCTTCTGGAGCTTGTAAAGGCATTGCATAGAGGTCATACAGGCAAGTGGAGGTCACACAATATACCGAGCCTCATCAGGAGCGTGCCGAGGCATTATAGGGAGGTCATACAGGAAAGTGGAGACCACACAATATACTGAGCCTCATCAGGAGAGGTCCAGGCCCCTGACCAGATACCATACTCGTCACGATTTTTTTCTGGTACTCCCAGTACCTCTCCATAACGATTCATCCAGGTCATGATGTCAAAGCAAGATAATGATTCGTTACGGGTAAGAACGGTCACTTTCTTGAGTTCGCTCTGGCGGGACACTGCTTGCACAGCAAAGTCCCGCCACTCGGGCTCGTTGTATCTCAGCTCATAGTTGGACCAGAAGAGCTCAAGCCCCTCCGGCCGAACAAAGCTGATATCAAACTCAGATGTACCATAGGGATGGATCAAGGCAAAGATGTCAGCCGCCTTGAAGTCCATCTTCAGCAGCAGCTCAACTACCCGTGCCCAAGGGGGACACACATCACTGCCACGCCACCGAAGACGGACCACATTCCTATGGCCCGGTTGTCGGGAGCGACCATGGTGTCTCCCTGCCTCTTTGCTCTCAGAAGGCAGACAGGCCGTGCCTCTCTATCCAAAATGACAAATCAACCTCCTGCCCCGCTACATTGATCGTCCTTTCTCCCTTCTGTAAGGCCTGCAGGAGGCGCCGTTGCAAAAATCCGTCCCCAGAGCCCAGAGACGAGGATGATGGAACCCCACTTCCCCCAGCAGCGACACTGGCATAGCTCTTAAAAGGGGCCGCCACTGGGGGAGCAACCGGACCAACCCCTGCACCCACCACATTAACATTACCCACCTCCATGCCACTCGCACCATCAGTCTCTCCATCCCTCACCCCCATAACTGGTAATGTTTTTGCACCACTTACACCAGCATTTGCTCCAGCTGGACCAACAGCAACATTAGGGGGCATAAGGGAAATAGGGGACATAGGGGGCATAACCACCTCCGCATCTTCAGGCACAAGGGACGAGGGTCCCCCTTTAGGGCATTGCCCTGAGGGGACCCCAACTTTTGTCACACTTGTGCCCTCTGCATCATCAGTAGCATATGTGAATTTAGCTTTTTTAAAATTGGGTAAAATTCGCTGCTGATCCTTTGCAGGTAAAAAGCGCCGCTTTTCTTCACCAGCATCCGGACTTGGATCATCCCCAACACCAACACAAAATAAAAATTTTCAGTCCTGTCTGAGAGGTTCAGAGCCCTCAGCCTCAGCGACCCCTCCACACTGCCGCCGCCCCCCACCTAAGTGATCAACGGCGACAGCACGAAGAGGAGTCGAAGCACCAGGAGCTGCCACCAGTGCCGGGCTATCCCCCCTCCCACTGGGGGATGCACCACAGCACTGGATTTTGATGGTATCGCCACAGCCGAGCCGCCCTTACTGTCCGGCCTTGCGGCCGATGCCTCCCTTGCTCCCCCGCTGTTACCACAAACAGAGACGGAGCCCATCGCCACATCAGATGTCACACCTGTAATCTCCCTTGCAAACCTTTGCACCGTGGTCCACACAGAACTCGTGGTGGGGGGGGGGGTTGGTAGCAAGGTCTTGCACAGTGAGCTGACCTGTTCTTTGCCCCTGGGGGTTGTACAGGGAGGGGGGTAAAGATGAAACGTACCTCTTCTTGCTGCTTGGGCCTGGTCTTCTTTGCCTTCCTCCGGCTGCTCTCCCCAGCGGCTTCCTCTGGGAGTTCATCACCAAAAGAAAAGTTCTCCATGCGCACTGGGGACTCTAGCAGCAGGATCTCCGCCATGAGCGCCCCTCCCTGGCTGCCGGTGTCACTGTCCTTCCCCGAGCGAGGTGTTACTGCTGGCTGTCCTGCAGGGGGCCCACTGCACGGGGCCTGCTGATCTTCCTGCCGGCCGCCAGGTGGGAACTGCTGCTCGTCATCATCATCATCCTCCTCCTCCACCTGGCTCGCAGGCTGCAACCCCTTCAGCCTTTGCTCTCTGTTGTCAGCCATTTCTGAGAATCTGTCATCAAATAAAGGTCTTTCTGGAATCCAACTTTGCAATCGCTCCTTTTAGGCAATTAATCTCTCCATTTACCTCCATCTTGCGCTTCTTTTGCGCTGTAACAGCCCTGGCACAGGCACATCGCAGCTCCTCCCGGAGCCTCCTGATGGTCTTGTTTGCCTCTTCTTACTCACAGAGGTGGCTCTCCCGGGGCCCCTGCACTGCCCAGCCTCCCCCCACATGGTCAGCCTTACCTCTGTGAGCACTCCGCTTCATACCACCAGCCCCGGAAGGACCGCTCTCATCCGCACCATCATGGACGTCCAGCTTCTTGCTGCGGCGCTTCACACTAGACCCAGGGGGAGCAGGAGCAGCACTGCTGCGACTCCTGGTGGAACATCTCACCCCTGAGTCCTCCATAGCGCTGGCCGGTAGCTGGCTATCCCTGCCCCCTGCCGGCCTGGCCCGTGAAGCAGGAGCCTGGGGCTTGCCGCTCTGACTCATGCCTGGAAACCCACCCTCTCCCTGGGAAGGGAGAGAGCAGGCCCCAGGTGGAGGTGGATTATTCCTGGAGCTCAGAGCAGCAGCAGCACACAGCCTTACACAGCAACAGACAGAGCTTAACGAGGTAACGAGCTCCAGAGATGCACTCACTATTCTGCTGCTGGTGCAGTCACTGTGTACATACATGACATTACTTATCCTGTACTGATCCTAAATTACATCCTGTATTATACCCCAGAGCTGCACTTATTCTGCTGCTGGTGCAGTCACTGCGTACATACATGACATTACTTATCCTGTACTGATCCTGAGTTACATCCTGTATTATACCCCAGAGCTGCACTCACTATTCTGCTGCTGGTGCAGTCACTGTGTACATACATGACATTACTTATCCTGTACTGATCCTGAGTTACATCCTGTATTATACCAGAGCTGCACTCACTATTCTGCTGCTGGTGCAGTCACTGTGTACATACATGACATTACTTATCCTGTACTGATCCTGAGTTACATCCTGTATTATACTCCAGAGCTGCACTCACTATTCTGCTGCTGGTGCAGTCACTGTGTACATACATGACATTACTTCTACACATCTGCAGACTTTTGGATACATTGAGCTTAATGTTGGATTGCTGCCATCCCAGCATATGACTCCATGATAATATCACCTCCATAGCAAAAGAAAAGATGACCAGGTCTCAGCGTTTCAATAAATGGATGTTCCTCTCCTTAATATTTTATATCTTCTGATTATTATATTAGGAGTCTGCTACAGCTGCTAATAATATTACTGCGGCAATTATGATCCGACATGTTTTATAAAGATCATATCTTACTGAAAATTTATTCTGACCTCATTTCCCTCTAATTTGTGCAGAGCAGAGGTGCACCCTACCATATTATACATTAAAGAATCAAGGGGTTAAGCTCCCTTTGAGGAAGTGGGTGCATGAAAATCAAATGGACTTTACGACCCTCAGGGGGGACATAGAGAAGAATAATAAATAATACTTATAATCGGCATATTCATTTGTATGATACTTCAAAGCTGCAGTCATAATTCTGTTAGTGGTGACTGGAAACCATCAACAAGTTGCTATAACAATTGTCAACTGTAGTAGCGCAGCAAGAACTTTAATTTGCGCCACTGATGGTCCAATGTTGATGGCAATTGACCTCAGCTATTATTTACTTTTTTATTTTGGGTGTTTAAAGGAATCAACCACTTGCCTTTTACTGTTTTAACCTGTAGTCACATCAGTGGTTTCATGTCCTCCCCTGAAGACAGTGAACAGCCGTCTGCACAAAAGGACTACCCAATGCACACGCGCAAGACTTTCCGAAAGACGGCTGATGTTGCTGGTTTTCAGAAAGAGGAATCACGGGGAGCAAAAGTGATAAGTGGAGGGGGAAAAGAATAATTAGGGAAAGTGGGAGTGCCCAATAGATTAGGGACATGGTCACAAGTCCCGCTAGTGTTGCGTTAATAACGCAGGACTTGCGCATAGGGGGTGGGCCTCGGCCCGTTTTCATATGTAAGCTCTTGTGAGCAGGGCCCTCACTCCTATTGTTCCATATGGCTGTTTGTACTGTGTAATGTAATATATTTGTATTTGTCCCCTATGATTTGCATAGCACTGCGGAATATGATGGCACTTTAGAAATAAAGATTATAATTATACTAATTCCAATTGCATGTGTTTCCCTGGAAACACATGTGAGATCAGGCCGAGACCCACCGCCCCAAGGTTTTGTGATCAGGAAAACAATGATGTGTCAGTGATTTCAGCTTAAAACAACTAAAGGCAAGCGGTTGAATTCCTTTAATTAAAATGGGTGATTTTCAGAAACAGCGCCACCTCTTCCTATACCTGGAACTGCAGCGCAACAAACAGAAATTGGTGGACAGTCTGAGACACCCACTGCAGTGTCGGACTGGCCCACCAGAGTACCAGAGGATCCTCCGCTGGGCCCTGGCTCAACCCAATACTGAACCCCAGAAGTCCATCAAAAAACACCTCAATTTGGAGGCTGCTAGAGTATATTTCCTGGGGGATAATGAAGAGTGGGCCCCCAGATTGATTTTCTCTGGTGGGCATAAGAAAACCAGTCCGACACTGACCCAATGGGGCAGATTTACTTACCCGGCCCATTCGCGATCCAGCGGCGCGTTCTCTGCGGTGGATTCGGGTCTTCCGGCGATTCACTAAGGCAGTTCCTCCGACGTCCACCAGATATCGCTGCTGTGCTGAAGAGCATCGGAACGCACTGGAGTACACCGAGCCGGGCGACACTTTTTTTTAAAAAAATGCGGCAGTTTTTCCGAATCCGTCGGGTTTTCGTTCGGCCACGCCCCCCGATTTCTGTCGCGTGTATGCTGGCGCCGATGCACCACAATCCGATCGCGTGCGCCAAAAACCCGGGTCAATACAGGGAAAATCGGCGCAAATCGGAAATATTCGGGTAACACGTCGGGAAAACTCGAATCGGGCCCTTAGTAAATGACCCCCATTGTATATTGTGGCTCTTCATAACGATCGCCCTCTGCTTCCCTTACACACCCACCACCCATGATGATCCCTATTTTTAAACTAAATGTATTCCCCCAAATTTCCCCAATTTAAATGAACCTTATCTTCCGATAGCCCCTCCTTACATTCACATACATACCAGGCTTCATAGTATCATCAAATCCAATGCAAACATAAAATAAAGCAAAAAAACTAAAATAAATAATAATAAATGGCCATAACATTAGAAAGCAAAAAAAAAATAAAAAGCGGCAGCTGACATATGTAAATAAACATGAGCCTCCACTCCAGCGCTGTTCACCAGAGGTCGGATGTGGGATTAAGCTGTACAATAATCTATAGCGTGAGAAATATGCGGAAACCACAGGAAAACCCTGCGGGCCTAGAGAACTCCAAATATTTGTAAACTGTGTGAGTGACCAAGTGAATTCGATACAGGGTTTAATGTCCTCCGACGCATGCATGTGACCCGTCAACACTTAGCCGGAGATGTATGGCAGAAATCCTCAAAGTGTCCAATGTATGGATTGTATATACAAGCGGTGATAAGCCGCGCAGAGCCCCTCCGAGCCAAGCCGGGAAGAATGTCCTCCAGAAACACACAGGCCAACGACAGATTTATACAAATACCAGAAAAATCTCCTTAGCATCTTGATGTTTTATACTACAAGGAGGTTTTTCTACATATTTTCACTTCATAAAATAAGAATTTCAGACAAAAATTCCCCCCTCCAAACATATAGCATGTAATGTGTATGGTGCCACTTCCTTAACGTCATCAGCACATGGATGTTGTATAACTTGTTTTGGAGAAAATCCCGTGGTGTACTTGTAGTGATCCTTCCATGGTTGCCAGCAGATGTGGTGCTGGTGGTGGGATGGAGGTTGTCAGGACTCCAAGTGATGGTCTAATGGGTGAATGGGAAAACAACTATTTAGAAAAACAAAAAACAAAGCAGATGTACTCACTTGCACTCCTCTTCATTCCGATCCAAGTGCTGGTCTTCTTTATGACTAATATTTAGGTGGCCGGACAAGGGACAAGATGACCGGTGCTCCCCGCACTACGGCATTCTAAATATAAGTCTTTTTTTAGGCAATCCTGATGTGTCAACATTAAAAAAGACCAGCACCAGGATCGGAGGATCACCGAGAGCACAGGTAAGTATGTCTGGTTTGTTTTTCGTTATTCTCAATGGATGTTTTCCTTTAACAGTGCCATCCTGTCATAGTGAATAACCATTAAAACTGCTGTTCCTCCCACAACCGCAGCCAACAGAGCAAGGTCAAAAGTTCTGTCCTCCTTACAGTCAAGGTCATACTTGACTGTAATATAGTCTCCTGGTGCCTATGAGGTGGTGAGGGAAAGGTAGTTCAACAGGTAGAGTCATGGCTCAGTTTGCTTAAACCTTTATGGTTACAAATCTTTCATAGAAATGGGGACCACAGTTCACTTCAAGGGCCATGCCCAACGTATCTCAGACAAAAACTCATGACTGTTGTCTTCTCTCAATGATGACTCTCTCTTTTCTCTCTAATTTTAGAAATGTGAAAATTTGCCCTTCAGAGACAGATTTCTTTTGCTCTCCTTTTTATCTAATTTTACAATTAACTGTAAAATGATGCTTACAGTTGATTTTGGCAAATCTATGGATGGTAATCCTGTTAATCCTGGGAACTACAGACCTGTGAGCTTAACATTAGTTGTTGGGAAATACAACCATTTAGAACAACAAAAAACAAAGCAGACATACTCACCTGCGCCCCTCGTCATTTCGATCCAAGTGCTGGTCTTCTTTATGACTAATAATTAGCAGGCCAGATAAGGGACAAGATAACCAGCTCTCCCCGTGTTACAGCATTCTAACCATGAGTCTTTTTAAAGGCAATCCTGGTATTTATGAGGTGGTGAAAGAGAGGTAGTTCAAGGGGTGGAGTCATGGCTCAGTTTGTTTAAAACTTTATGGTTATAGACCTTTGATAGAAATGGGGACCAACTTATCACAGACCAAAAACTCATGACTGTTTTCCTCTCACAATGATGACTCTCCCTTTTCTTCCTAATTTTAGAAATGTGAAAATGTGCCTTTCATTTTATCTCATTTTAATATCAACTGTAAAATGATGCTTACAGCTGATTTTGGCAGCTCTATGGATGGTAATCCTGATAATCCTGGAAACTACAGACCTGTGAGCTTAAAGGGAACCTGTCACCAGGAGACCCATTTTTAGCACTCCACCAGTCCACCCTTGGGAAACATGTGACCTTTTCAAATATATTGAAGAACCACGAGGAGTCGTCCCGTCCTAGAGGCGCTGTCACACTCAGAGAATAGCCTGGGATGGTGTATCCATAAAACCAGTTTTAATAAAAAGTAAAAGGTAAAACACTACGCGTTTCGGCCCCGGGCTGGAGCCTTTGTCAGGTGGATAATTACATACAATTCTGTGGGTGTATTGCACATTTTTATACATAAAAAACTCTACGACATTTATGACGTGGATCGGATATGACCAGTTTTAAAACTGGTTTTATGGATACACCATCCCAGTCTATTCTCTGAGTGTGACAGCGCCTCTAGAACGGGACGACTCTTCGTGGTTCTTCATTACACAGCCAAGTCCGTCAACTCTGGTTTGCCCGGACCTGAGTCCCGTCGGCAGCAGTCCCTCCATCTATTTTACGCTCTTTCACTGAACCAGGTGAGAGACATTCTATTATATATTTTCCTTATGAAACAATACACTTGAATCCTTTGCGCTTTTTGTCTCCCCCTCCTATTGGCCACGTTGATGCATACCTGTGGATCCCCACATTAACGCATCTAACACCAGCCCTCCATTCTTTTCAAATATATGAATAACTCCCCTCACTTGGGATTGGCTGTAGAGGAGCAGGGGGCGTCGCTAAGCCCAGTGATCGGTGTTTTCATATATTTGAAAAGGTCACATGGAGTAGCTGTTTACCAAGGGTGGGGGAGAACTGCTCCTTTCCAGCCCCTCCCATTAGGCAACTGCCTAGTCACACAGCAGATGCTAATGAAAGGTACAATATAACGTCTCTTTTTTTCTGTAAAACCAATTTTTAATACAAAAACACTTTGGCAGTGTATGTACTATGCTCTGTGGGGACTGGGGGAGTGCTAAAAATGGGTCTCCTGGTGACAGGTTCCCTTTAATATTAGTTGAGGGGTTTGTTAGAGATGCTATCCTGGAGTATCTCACTATACATAACCTTATATCCCAGCATCAGAATGGGTTTATGAGGGACCGGTCCTGTCAGACTAATATGATCGGCTTCTATGAGGAGGTAAGTTCTAGTCTGGAACTAAGGGAGGCTGTGGATGATTTGTATCTGGACTTTTCCAAGTCATTTGATGCAGAAAAACATAAAAGGTTGGTATAAAAAATGGTACCGCTACTAGGGTAAAACCTGTGTATTTGGCTTAGAAAAAGGCTTAGTGATAGAAAAGAAAAGGGTCATCATTAACATCAAATTCTCAGATTTGGTTGAAGTCACCCGTGAGGTGCCAAACGGGTCAATATTTGGGGCCCCTTTTTAATATTTTTGTTAATGACCTCATAGAGGGTTTAAACAGTAGAGTTTCAGAATTTGCAGATGATACTAAGCTCTGTAAAGTAATTAATACAGAAGAGCCTAATACAATATTACAGATGGGTCATACATTATATAAAACGCCCCCATTAACCGGTACAATACACAAATTATAATCTGTAGGAGAATAAAGAGATAGAAAGTGACTGATAGACATGGAAAATATGAAGTGTGGGATAGAAGAAGATTATTATTTCCTTTATGTCCCTTGAGTCTTTTTATTATGTAAAACAGCTGCATTTGCGGTTTATGAAATTATCATTCTATAAAATACCAAAGCCGATGACTTATATGAATGTCCTACCATCACAGTAACTACCACAGTGATTCCATTGAGATCAGTGAAAGACATGAATAAGATTGTTTGGATATTCCTCGTGATCTTGAGATCTTAAAAAAGTTATCCACTTTTAGCTAGAATTATATATTTTAGTGTAGCAAAATTTTCCAATATACCTCTTGTATCATCCCTCATGGATTACTGAGTGATAACAACGACCCATGCACCTGTGTTATACCACATGACCTGGGATATAAGAGCCATTCATCTGTGTGACATCACATGACCAGGATATATATGAGTCATGCATCTGTGTGACATCACATGACCAGGATATGTATGAGTCATGCATCTGTGTGACATCACATGACCAAGGATATAACGAGCCATTCACCTGTGTGACATTAAATGACCAGGAATATTACAAGCCGTGCACCTGTGTGATATCACATGACCAGGGATATAATGATCCATGTAACATCACATGACCAGGGATATAATGAGTTGTACACCTGTGTGACATCACATGACCGGGGATATAATGAGCTCTGCACCTGTGTGACATCACATGACCAGGAATATGATGAGCCGTGCACCTGTGTGACATCACATGACCAGGAATATAATGAGCCGTGCACCTGTGTGACATCACATGACCAGGAATATAATGAGCCGTTAAACTGTGTGACATCACATGACGAGGAATATAATGAGCCGCGGAACTGTGTGACATCACATGACCAAGAATATAATGAGGTGTGCACCTGTGTGACATCACATGACCAAGAATATAATAAGCTGTGCAACTGTGTGGCATCACATGACCAGGATAATAACAAGCCGTGTGACCAGGGCGCAGTTTTTAACCACAGGAAGTAAATAATTAAGCTTCCTGTTGAATGACAGCAAGCAGAGATCTAGAAAGCTGTAAAGAATTGATACGGAAAGTATATTGGAAAATTGTAGAACTTATAACACAAACAATGTCCATTATTTGTTGAAAATGGACAAACCCTTCACTTATTGGGGCCCAAAATCATAATAACACTACTTACCAAAAAAAACCAAAAAAAAAAACCTCTGAACCTGATTTATAAAGAGGGAGCAGCTGCCGAAAGGGAGTGAAGAGACAGAGATGTTATGAGGGACTAAATATATTATTTGATTTTAAAAAATCTCACAAAAAAATTCAAAAAAAATTACCCATTATTATAAGATTGTTAATAATTTATCTGATCACAACATTCCAAGATCACTCATTATTAACCCTTTAAGAACGTGATAACACTGCGATGCATTGATGTCAGCTGTGAGATATGAGCTACAATGCTTGGATTTCTACTGGTTGTGGTGGTGGGGGTTGGGTAATTTATACTTTTTTGAGAATTTTTTTTCTTTCTCTCCAAAGACTCTAATGTGATGACAAGTCTTAAATCTCTTAGCTGAACTTTGGCAGGAAGAGGCAGTGACCTGCGGAATAGTGATTACCACCCAGAGCCAACATTTTCACCGATTCAATTATAACCAGAGATGACAGGCTCAATGATTCTACGCAACCTCCAGCCATCCCAAGGAGAATTATATTATACTTCAGCCAAGCTCAGCGTTATTCAACCGCCACTCCGACGTCTAGAGCCGTCCTCCTTACTGATAATTCAATGCTAACATAATAGGGCAGATTTACTTACCCGGTCCATTCGCGATCCAGCGGCGCGTTCTCTGCGCTGGATTCGGGTCCGGCCGGCAGTTCCTCCGACGTCCACCAGGTGGCACTGCTGCGCTGAAGTTCCCCAGAGCGTACTGGAATACACTGAGCCGGGCTGAGTGAAGGTAAGTGCAAGCTCCGCAACACATTTTTTTTTTAAATGCAGCGATTTTTCCGAATCCGTCGGGTTTTTGTTTGGCCACGCCCCCCAATTTCTGTTGCGTGCATGCCAGCGCCGATGCGCCACAATCGATCGCGTGCGCCAAAATCCCGGGCAATTCAGGGGAAATCGCCGCAAATCGGAAATATTCGGGTAACACGTAGGGAAAACGCGAATCGGGCCCTTAGTAAATGACCCCCATACTATAGTAGAAAAGGGGCCCCCCACCATTTAGTCCATTAGTCACAAATCTTCATCGTACTCATGTTTGTCACTTAATAACTAGTTAACTTTCCACTTTCTTATAAAAGTATTTGAATGTAATCGGAAGATGGAAGCAGCACCCTTGGACGGCTGCAATTCACAACTCAACCAAAGGAGAAGCCATCTTAGGCTCAGCTCAGTGGTGTCTTGTCTGCAAATAAGTATGAAAGCTGATCTTAGATTAGAATAGACCAATCAGGAGAGGCAGAATATTTTTCTGAACTGTGTCTGGTCTAAAATTATCGGCTTAATTTTTGTGGCTCGTAGCCCAAGATAATAGAGACTTCATTGATTTCCATGGGATCCCATGACTGGGTAGACACTTTGACGGTTATTTATCATTGGTTTTCCCAGGCTTTTTTGGTGTAAATAAGTCTCAAAGTAGTCACATTGAGGGTTTTTGAGACTATTCACTGCTAAAAAGTCTCACAGGACTATTTCCACCTCTTCATTAATCTGGTTTAAACATACAACTACTGCAAGTGCAAAACCATGCAAAGCCAAATCCATGGGGCAAATTTACTTACCCGGTCCATTCGCGTTCCAGCGGCGGCTTCTCCGCTCTGGATTCGGGTCCGGCCGGGATTTAATAAGGAGTTCTTCCGCGTCCACCAGGTGGCGCTGCTGCGCTGAAGTAACTCATCGCGCCGGAATGCACCGAGCTGGACCAGGTGAAGGTAAGCGGTCCTTATGCGACACATTTTCGTTTTTAAATGCGCGGTTTTTCCGAATACGTCGGGTTTTCGTTCGGCCACGCCCCCCGATTTCCGTCGCGGCATGCCAGGCCGATGCGCCCACAATCCGATGCGTGCCGCCAAAATCCCGGGGCAATTTAAGTACAGCGGCGCAAAACGGAAATATTCGGGTAACACGTCGGGAAAACGCGAATCGGGCCCTTAATAAATGACCCCCCATGACTTGAGACTTTTGCAAAAAGTCTCATGAAAAGTCTCATAGTCACTCCAGTCCCCTCGTGGTCTATAAGATGAGACTTTTTATCCATTTTGAGACTTATCTGGGACTTTTTTTTTCAAAAACATAAAATAGAACATAAAAACATTTATTAAAGGGCCAAAGCCACTTTAATGACTCTGATGGGCAGCGGAGCTACAAAATTAGACATAGAACTGTCACAAGGAGCCTCCTAATGATGAACAACACCCTTTGAGTACATGTGGTAGCTTGTAATACATATGGAGTATCCAAATATGTTACCGGATCTCGGAGGATTTACCACCCACACTCTTGGTAGGGGCAGTTCTGGACTTAATTTGTGCCTGCAGACCTGGAGATCAGGGGACTTCTAAATTAACACATGTAAAGATGTTAAGGGATGGATTTCACTTGTTCATTCCATCTCCTAGAAATAAGCAATTCCACTGGTAACTTGTATTAGAAATTATATTACATAGTTAACTGATGCGTCTTTGGCTAAACATACGGCGCATACAACATAAGGCTTGGCTGTATACTGTGTTACTCTATCTAATGACTTTATACTATTTTATGCTGAGACAAAGAATCCGACGACAGCAGAGGCAATACATTCCAGACTGGATCAATGTATTGAGTTTGCTTAACATATACTTAATTATAGCTGAAATAAAAAAAAACTATGGTGATGGCTACACAGCAGATAATGGGGCAGATTTACTTACCCGGCCCATTCGCGATCCAGCGGCGCGTTCTCTGAACAGGATTCGGGTCCGGACGGGATTTATGAAGGTAGTTCCTCCGCCGTCCACCAGGTGGCGTGCTGCGCTGAAATGAAAATCATCGGAATGCGCCGGAAGACACGAGCTGGAGCAGGTGAGGTAAGCGCTTCCAAGCGACACATTTTCGTTTATTAAATGCGGCGGTTTTTCGAATCTGTCGGGTTTCGTTCGGCCACGGCCCCCGATTTCCGTCGCGCGGCATGCAGCGCCGATGGCCACAATCCGATCGCGGTGCGCCAAAATCCCGGGGCAATTTAAGTACAAGCGGCGCAAAACGGAAATATTCGGGTAACACGTCGGGAAAACGCGAATCGGGCCCTTAATAAATGACCCCCCATGACTTGAGACTTTTGCAAAAAGTCTCATGAAAAGTCTCATAGTCACTCCAGTCCCCTCGTGGTCTATAAGATGAGACTTTTTATCCATTTTGAGACTTATCTGGGACTTTTTTTTTCAAAAACATAAAATAGAACATAAAAACATTTATTAAAGGGCCAAAGCACTAATGACTCTGATGGGCAGGGAGAGCTACAAAATAGACATAGAACTGTCACAAGGAGCCTCCTAATGATGAACAACACCCTTTGAGTACATGTGGTAGCTTGTAATACATATGGAGTATCCAAATATGTTACGGATCTCGGAGGATTTACCACCCAAACTCTTGGTTAGGGGCAGTTCTGGACTTAATTTGTGCTGCAGACCTGGAGATCAGGGGACTTCTAAATTAACACATGTAAAGATGTTAAGGGATGGATTCACTTGTTCATTCCATCTCCTAGAAAATAAGCAATTCCAACTGGTAACTTGGTTAGAAATTATATTACATAGTTAACTGATGCGTCTTTGGCTAAACATACGGCGCATACAACATAAGGCTTGGCTGTATACTGTGTTACTCTATCTAATGACTTTATACTATTTTATGCTGAGACAAAGAATCCGACGACAGCAGAGGCAATACATTCCAGACTGGATCAATGTATTGAGTTTGCTTAACATATACTTAATTATAGCTGAAATAAAAAAAAACTATGGTGATGGCTACACAGCAGATAATGGGGCAGATTTACTACCGGCCCATTCGCGATCAGCGGCGCGTTCTCTGAACAGGATTCGGGTCCGGACGGGGATTTGAAGGTAGTTCCTCCGCCGTCCACCAGGTGGCGCTGATGCGCTGAAAATATCGGGAATGCGCCGGAATACACCGAGCTGGAGCAGGTGAAGGTAAGCGCTTCCAAGGACACATTTTCGTTTATTAAATGCGGCGGTTTTTCCGAATCTGTCGGGTTTTCGTTCGGCCACGGCCCCCGATTTCCGTCGCGTGCATGCCAGCGCCGATGCGCCACAATCCGATCGCATGCGCCAAAATTCCGGGGCAATTCAGTTACAATCGGCGCAAATCGGAAATATTCGGGTAATACGTCGGGAAAACGCGAATCGGGCCCTTAGTAAATGACCCTCAGTAAATCAGCTGTATGTAAATGGCCACTAGAGGGAGCACAATCTGTACGTCGGCCAGTCTAGATATTCAGGCTTGACTACTTGAAATACTTCAACTATGTAAAATATCATCTTGATGTCAAACAATCGTCAAATGGTATTAAAATATAAAAAAAATTAAGCAAAAGCAAATAATCACGTCATGCTCTGTTCATGGTATGCGGCTGAGGAGGCGCTGATTGTACCTTTGAGTCAAAACTTTCGGTACTTCTGAAGTGTGAAGATGGGTTTATCTGGCTACTGTATTGGAATTATTTAGTACCACACCTGTGTCTTTCCTGCAGCATTAAAGAGGTTCTCCAGTCATAGAAAGTTAGGTCTTGTACTATCCATAGGATGTGGAGAATGTGGACTGTTGTACCCCTGTCGCACTGGAGATGCAGAGAGCACTATGTATTTCTATGGCGCTGACGAAGCTTGCTGAGTAAGGTGATTGGCTGTGATGTACACCAAAAAAAAAAATGGGGACTACAAGTCTATGATTTAACATGTGTAATGACCCGCAGGATTTCTAAACTTCATAAACCCTTTACTGGACTGTAAATCTGGAGCATGTACAGGCAGTCCTCGGGTTACATACAGGATAGGTTCTGTCGGTTTGTTCTTAAATTGAATTTGTATGTAAGTCGGAACTCTATATTTTATAATTGTAGCCCCAGCCAAATTCTTTTTGGTCTCTGTGACAATTGGATTTTAAAAATGTTGGATTGTCATAAGAACCAGGATTAACACTAAAGCTTCATTGCAGACACCTGTTATAACTGTTACAGCTGATTATTGTAGCCTAGGACTAAAGTACTGTAACTTACCAACATCCACAGGTCCGTTTGTAACTAGGGGTCGTATGTAAGTCGGGTGTTCTTAAGTAGGGGACCGCCTGTATATGGCGATTGTCTAGTAATCACAACTATGTAGAAACCGTACTGTACCTGTGACATCTTACTATGTACATAACCCGTCATTCTCTATGACTGACGTTCTCCTTTAAGTAATTACATTTCAGATTTTTTTTTATGTCATTTTTATCTTCTTACTTGTCATAAGTGGTTTAAGCATCAGAATGTAAGTATTTTAAAGAGTCCTCAGGGACCGGCGAAGCCTCCGAATATCTGCAGCTGCGTCTCACAATCTCCTTCTTTCCCATCACTTCTACTGAATGTTTTATGATTGGATTCACGATAAGGAGGGATAATAAAGTTGTTCTGTGTAGTGATCATTTACATTACTCTACCCAATTCTCTGCAATAGTCTACCTGGGACTTACCTGGTCATAGCAACTCATCACAATATGAGGTGGCAAGTAAGAACCAGTTTACCGACGCGTCGTTTCGAAAATTGTCTGCGGCACAGTACCATTCCGTAGCCGGGAGAAAGACAGGACATGTCCTATCTTTTGCTGTGTGCTACGGTAAGGCCGGAACACGTCTGTGTGAATGTAGCCTAAGTCTCCCTGCTCCTCTCCCCTCACCATAGTGTTCTGAGCGACCGTGCAACCAATCCAGACACGAATCGGACCTGCCCTATAAAGCCCATGCACAATGCACGTCTATGGCGGCCGTGAATTAACGTTTTGTTTTGTGGCTTGTTCATGCCGCCATTTGCAAATGTATGCATGAAGCCTAAATGAGACAATGCAATCGTGTGGGTATGAGCACAGGTAAAATTATTGTACCTTACGCAGATTGAGTGGGCACCTCAACCAAAATGTTCTTAACCCTGCAGTCACTGCGTAGCTTGTCCAAATATCCCCACATGCACCACTTATTCCGACTCAGAGGGTTCAAAACTATTCGACATTACATGGCCAAGTAATTGTTCTACTGTTGGTGTAGTGTGCTACATGTACATGTCCCTAAAATTATTTAGGCATAGCTACACTTGAGCTCAAAATCCATACCTTTCAACTTATATACAGGCGGTCCCCTACTTAAGGACACCCAACTTACAGACAACCCATAGTTACAGACAGACCCCTCTGACCTCTGGTGAAGTCTCTGAATGCTTTACTATAGTCCCAGGCTGTAATAATCAGCTGTAAGATGTCTGTAATGAAGCTTTATTGATAATCCTTGGTCCCATTACAGCAAAGAATGTTTAAACTCCAATTGTCACTGGGACCAAATTTTTTTTTGTCTGGATCTACAATAATAAAATATACAGTTTCGACTTACATACAAATTCAACTTAAGAACAAACCTCCGGACCCTATCTTGTACGTAACCCGGGGACTGCCTGTATAGTATTCTGGCAGCCAGAAAGACAAAGGCAGAGGATATTGATAAATTAAAACTTCAGTATTTTAACTTGGCTCATAATTGTAATGCCAGTATCCGGATGGTGAGGGGCATGGACCATGTACAGAAAGCGTTGAGAGGTGGCTCCTAAAAGATCTACAATCAGAATACCTGATGGTAGATGCTTCTACTCACCTCCCCTTCCAGTGTTTCCGAGAAATAAGGCTTTTATTAATGGCTCCTCCGATTAGTAATTATGCCTACACAGTCGTCGGAGAGCTGGTGTGACGTCACCGGCTCTCCCTCTACAATTCTCATGCTCTGCTCGATCATAGCATTACAACTATACACTTGGAAATGCTGCACTTCTTAGACATACCCTGTTTTCCTGAAAATAAGCCACCCCCTTCCCCCCTGAAAATAAGACCTAGCGGAACTCATTGCTAAAGCTCCCCCCCCACGCCGTACATTAGTATTAGTAGATCATTCACATACTACAAGAGGTTGTGACATGGGTGTAAAATTCATGGAGTAAAATCGAGTTGGGAGAGTTATAAGGATGTTAGAGAAGTTTTTGAGAGTCCTTAAATAAAATATCTTTCTCATTTAGTAAAGGTCGCGCTGCTCAATGTCGTCGGACATTGCACTTTTTTTCGGGGATTGCACGGTATTTAACAGGTGTCTGCGCTGGGATTGTGTTGCATACGATCGGTTTTTGGCTGCGCTGGCTTCCATGTGACACAAATTGGAGGGCATTTAAAATTTCACTTTCAAATTGTGTCACAAGACAATGCACTTACATGCACCACGAAGAAGAAGGTGAACTCCGGCGGACCTGAGCGGGGAAGCGACACATGCAGGATATCGGGCGCACGGTCTTAGTGCACTGTTGGTGGACTCCGTTGGACAGGTAAGTAAATGTGTCCCATTGTCGGGATGGGATGTGAGTATAAGCATCTACCATCAGGTATTCTGATGGTAGATGTCCTTTAAAACAACTGCTCCTATGAAAAACATCCAAATGGATCTGAACTCTGAAGTCCGTCCAAACACGTGGATTAAAGGGAACCTGTTATCAGCAATTGACCTAATAAACCGCTACCATTGTCAGGCAGCATAAGACCTTCAAGTTATTATTTCTTTCATGTCCCAGTGTGGTGGCATCATCCAAATCAACTTTGAAGTAAGATGTAAATTGTTTGTATAAAGTCAAGTAGGAGGAGAGTTTAACACTGAAGTCAAGGTGAGGAGCTCTGATCGCCTCCTTCTCTGTGATAGACATCATTGAACTTCAGGAGATCTGGCTAGGGATGTCTCTTGATGCCGGACCATCAGTTACAGTGAAGGTGACTTTCTGAGGAAGAGAGAGCTTGACTTGATTTTCTGGATGATTCCACTATACTGGATAATGAAATAAACATGATCTGGAAGGTCCTCAGCTGCTTGACAACCTACTGGTGGTGGTTTATTATGTCCATTTCTGCTGACACATTCCCTTTAAATGAGAATTTGGATTTTGCTGCATTCTTGGTCAAGTAAGAGTGAGGTATTGTTTCCACACAAGCCCCTCCCCCCAGTGCTCTGTTTGTATTTTTATTTTGTTTTTATTGACATTAACTTAAATGTTTTCTTTTCTTGTTTTGTTTTATCATTTTAGGACATTGGGGGATATTTATCAGGACCTCTGCGCACCGCCAGAGGCCCTGAAATAATCGCAAATGCTAGCTTATTGCTAGCTTTTGCGATTATTTGCCCCAATCCGCCACCTTCACACCAGTGGGGCGTGAAGGGGCGTGAAGGGGGAGCGCGGCCGCCCGAGCGGGGGGCGTGGCCGGACGGGAGTGGGCCGGCGCGGGGCGTTACTGTCCCCGCGCCTGCGCACTCGCTGCTGCCGGCGACTTTTCATACGTGAAAAGTCGTCGGTTGCGTTATTTTCTACGCCAGGCCCTGCCTGGCGTAGGATAAACGCTGCGCAACTGGCAGCCCGATACATGAAGAGGGAGAAGCCTCTTCATGTATCGGGCTGCGAATTTGCACTGGCACGAGCGCCAGCGTATGATAAATATCCCCCATTGGGTTTATGACCCTTACTATATCAAAACAGTAAAGATGAATTATAGACCATTACTTTTTTTTTTTTTTTTTTGGATATTAATGGTTGTGTCATAGAGCTACGAAGTAACTCCTGCTTTGTCCCATGAGACATGGTTGTATAGAGGCATCTCATGCGACTTAATCCACAACACACAACATTGATTAATGGGAGAAATATGAGAAAATGAACCAGCAAATCCACTTGAATGAGTATTAAAGTTACGAATCCTTTATTGGCAAAATCTTCTTAAAACCAGCAGCATTATAACCACATAGAGAGCGGGACCACAAATGTTACGCATTTCAAGTCATAAGTCTCTTAATCATAGATACATATACAAGTCAGAATAAACCTATTATATAATGCCCTAATAGGGGAGGGACTAAAACATCACTTCCAATTCTAACATCACATATTACATTCACAATCTAATAACATACAAAAATTCAATAAATTAGAATCAAAGCATTTCTTATATTCCTACCATGTGGAGCAACACAATTCAATAATAATATCCAGTAACCTTCTCTGTTTAGACGGCATCGTCTTATGTCTCCCCCTCTTTATGGAAAAGACACTTTTTCAATGCCGGAGAATTTCAAGCCTGAGATTTCCCCAAGATGAGGATATGAAACGTAGCCCTGGATACATTTTTAAAAAATCGACATTGGAAATGTCATTTATATGCTCAGCGATGCGGTTTTTAAGTTCCCTTGCCGTGCAACCAATAGAAGACAAATTGCATTCTGTACAATCTATTTTGTAAACAACTTTATATGCGTTACAATTTATTTATTAAGTTTCAATAGGAAGGACATTATCATCAATTGAGGAGGTAACATTTCTTATTTCATTTGCAAATGAACATACTGTACAACAAGACCTGTTAGATTCAACCATGTCTTATTTTTGGAGCAATTTCCAATGTCCCGGGTGCTCCTGCGACACACATCCCAGGTCGCAGGCACGCCCGTTCCCCCTTCTCAGTGGCGCCCGCTCTCCCTGTCATTACTCACCTCTCCACACTCCTGCTCCCAACTAGGCTTCCCAGCGCGCGCACCCCTGTCTCCTAAGGCGCGCACGTGCCGGCACTCTTAAATTTAAAGGGCCAGTGCAACGCTGATTGGCACAGGCCATTTCCCAGATTTAGATTAAAGCCGGCTTCTCCCAGCATTCCCCGCCGGATTCCCCGCCTGTGTGTTGGTCTCCCGTTGTGACACCGGACCTGTTCCCGTTTATACTCTTCCGATGCCAGCCCTGAACTTCTGCTCTGCCTCTGACCCTGAACCTTTGCCGCCCTTCTTGACATCCTGCCTGTCCTTGACCATGAACTTGCCTTGCGATTCTGTACCTCGCCTTGGCTGCCACCATGGACAAAGTTGCACCTGAGGAACGACCTGGTGGTACCACGCCGCAGCAAATCCAACCTGCTTTGCGGTGGGCTCTGGTGAAGTTGAAGTACCACTTAGACTCTGGTCCCAGGTGTCGGCTTACGTCATCGTCCGCAGTGGTCCTGTGGGTCCACTATCCCTGAAGCCTGACATTCAACCATGCTGGGTGCTAGCAAAGAGCCAAGTGTGGGTACCATTTTTGTAGTAAAACTTAACCCTGAAGCTAAAATGTCTCTGAGTTTTTCATCCTCATTTAAGACTGGTAAGTATTTTAGATCAATTTTCTTTATTTTATTATATTCCATGCTATATGCCAGTGATGGTGAACCTTTTAGAGGCCGAGTGCCCAAACTACAACAAAGACCTACTTATTTATCGCAAAGTGCCAACACAGAAATGTAATTTGTGATTTATACTCCCTTCTCTGTCACAGTTTTCATTGATACCAGCACCCTGAGGACACCAATAAAGCAGAAAATAGTCCCAGATAGAGCTGTCACATTAAAATAGCTCTGTGCACAGCAAGTCCTGGGCTGTCTGGGACTGCAGGAAGATACCTGGAGTCATCTCTGGTGATGCCCTGAGTGCCCGCAGAAAGGGCTCCGAGTGCCACCTCTGGCACCAGTGCCATAGGTTAGCCATCACTGCTATAGGTGCTTACCATTGTAGGGTGACTATTCCAGATTTTAGCTTTATTCTGTTTAGAGCATAGTAAATCAAATCTATCTCGATTGTCACTAATTCTTTCTGCTGGTTTTAGGGTTCAGTAAGGAAACATTAATTAATAACTTTTTTGAAAATGTTTTGGTAAAAAAAAGTTAGTTTTTCTTTCTAACCTTTCCTTTAGAACTGTCAATCTGGGGAGTAGCCCACCTCAGGCGCTGGTCACAGCAGGGACAGCAGAGAGCTTCAAGAAGGGTCTAGATGCCTTTTTTTTACCTAAATAACATTGATTATTATGTTATATTATAGAATTGTTTGCGCTAAATCCCTTCCTCATCCAATCCCTTCCCTTCCTTGGTTGAAATTGATGGACATGTGACTTTTTTCAACCATATAATCTATGAACCTATGAAACCATAATGGAAGCCATCATTTCCAGTGGCCTTCCCAAAGACTTGACAACCAGCCTCTAAAACTCTAAAAACTTCTAGACAAGACAGAGGGATTATTTCTTTGATTTTCTTTTGGTAAGTTTCCTATAAAATCTGTCACTGCTGCTACAAGGGGCTTAACTGTACAAACAAGAAAACTTTATTAATCACCTGTCGATTTATGCAAAGTTTTTTTCTTTTAATATATTTTCTTTCTTACCGCAGCTCAAGTTAATCCCAAGAAAATGAGAGAAAATATATTATTTTTTTCAAATACGTAATTAAAGTGATTGAGAACACGATTCAAGGAACACAAATTTCTCAAGGTCATAATTATGTGCGGAGGCTGCTTGATAGAATAATGAGAGAGAGCCTCTGCCGGAGCACCTTGTATTTTCACAGCTGCGTTTTTCGAGGGTGTTTGACCACTGATGACTTTCATGATAACTTTTGTCGCGATAAACTTCATAAAATGGATAAGATGGCTTATTAATTCTCTTGAATAACAATTTATGAAGTTTATGGCATCTATAGTAGCTCAAATGACGCCGGAACTTTCTTCTTTCTAAATATGAATGGTTGGACAATGGATAGTGCTGTCTTTTGTTGGCCATGTTTCATGAAATTTGATGCTTAAAGAGGGTCTGTCACCCCATTTATCAGCACTAGGAGCTGCTTACTAAAGTAAGCAGCTCCTAGTGCTCGATCAAACCTTGCAGTGTTAGAGTGATAGCGTTACTGGAAACCTCCGGTAACGTTATCTAACACTGCAGCGGGGTATAGTGTAATTGTCAGACAGATCGCAAAGCTGTCCGACGTATTCATGAGGAGGCGGGGTTGGGGCGTGACTAGGGGCGGTGACTGCCGGCCTATGGAGCGAGCGGGGTGGTCTGGGGTAGAGGCAGCGCCTCGGACCACCCCCTCATGAATACGTTGGACAGCTTTGCAAGCTGTCCGATGATTACACTGTACCCCGCCGCAGTGTTAGATAGCGTTACTGGAGGTTTCCGGTAACGCTATCACTCTAACACTGCGGTGTTTGATCGAGCACTAGGAGCTGCTTACTTTAGTAAGCAGCTCCTAGTGCCGATAAATGGGGTGACAGGTCCTCTTTAAAATCTGTGGGTGTGTTGATATTTTGGGCATGTCAAACACAATGGAGGGTATAAGTGTTCTTCAAAATCCCAACCCCACCTCTCTTTTGTGCAATGTCTTCCCTGGCTCTCATCGAACAACATGGGGGCAGTTAAAATATCCACTATGGGTCACTTCTAACCCACAAATCTCAATCTTAGGCCTCAATAGAGCAGCGATGACAATGAAGTTGCACATGTGGTTTCTTCTTAATTGTAACCTGTTCTATCATCAATTCCCTAGACCAGTGATTTTCAACCTTTTTTTTGAGCCGTGGCACACTTTTTATACTTAGAAAATCCTGGGGCACACCACCAACCAAAATAGCACAAAATGACACTAAAACAGTCATATTATACATATAGTTAATAATATAGATTCTAAATTTATTTTACTCACTCAGTGTGAAACCTGGGCCTGTTTCGATAAACACAAAAGGGATATCCTGGCAGGAATGGTGGAAAGACACACACGAAGCTCTTCCTCAACAGTTCTCAGTTTCTCCCTGTTTTTAGTATATGGTGCTGATTATTATGTGGCTCATATACTGCAAAATAAAGGGGTACAATGAGAAGTACTATGGCCATGTGGCCAGAGTACAAGTGGCAGCTCGTATACTCAGCATATGAGCTGGTACTTGTAGTACTCCAGCCTCATGACTATAATATTTCTCATTTTACATTTCTCATTGTTATATGCAGTATACTGCTGGAGTACTACAAGTACCAGCTCATATGCTGAGTATTCTGCCAACAGTTCATATACTCAGGCAAAAGCTCATATAGTCAGCATTATTGGTGGGCATTACCTTGGCGGTGGGCAAATGCGAGAGTCTCTCCGCTCTCAGGATAATGCGCCGGCCTCAGTGACGTCATTTTGTCACGCGAGGTTCAAAGCTTGCGCATGTGTTATTGTACACGTCTCCTACATTGTAAGAAGCCATAACTGCGCATCGCTGCGCATTGCTGGGAAACAAAATACAGGGGGCACCATAGTTTGGGGAACTTTCCCCGCGGCACACCCGACCATGTGTCGCGGCACACTAGTGTGCCACGGCACACTGGTTGAAAATCACTGCCCTAGACTACTCTATGAATACCCCCTACACTGCTTTATCCTTACAAAGACTCTAGTACTGCAACAGTGATGCCCCAATCACCACAGTGACTCATTCAATGGTCACCCCCAAGAGGATTAACCAGGATGACACAGCCGGTTACATTACACACTGCGCTTACAAACCCAACTCTACTTACGTTATCCTTTTGTATTTCCCATGGGTCTACTTAGCATTGGTATAAATTATTACCACACTCTTTTTTAAACTAACTACAAGTCATCGCGATTTTATCCAGTGTCATGTGGTGTGTTCAAAATGGAGTCTTATATGAGTGCTGTATCCCATCCTAACCATATCCTGCTCACATATCAAAACAATGGATTCCCTTCCAATGTGTTAGTACAGTGAGTATAAGAAAAGGGCTCATGTAAAATTGCAGAAGTGGTATTTGGCAACATGCACATTACATTGGGGAAATGATCTGTCATCTCAGACATTGTAGGACCACAATGGTGATATATGGAGTCAAAATACCTTGAGGTCCAAGCAAAAATCTGAGCAAAGCGACTTCTGAGGTAACAGTCAAGCTTCTGGGGTAGTGAACCCCCTGGACCACCGCAGACGATGACACAAGCTGACACCCCGGAAGGGAATCTAAGTGGCACCCAGTTTTCAACAAAGCAGGTTGGACTTGCTGCGGCGTGGTTCCACCAGGTCGTTCCACAGGTGTGACTTGTCCACGGTGGCAGTCAAGGACAAGGTACAAAGTCAACAGGCAAGCTCGTGGTCGGGGCCAGGCTGGAGGTTAAGATAGGTGGCAAAGGTTCAGGGTCAGAGATGGAGTAGGAGGTCAAGGCTGGCAGCGGTGGAGCATAATCAGGAACAGGTCCGGGGTCACAACGGGAATAGATCACAGGTAATAGCGTTCTCTTAAGCATTAAGCACTATGCACCCCTAAGGGCATTTTCAGATTGGCATTGATGTTCAGTTTCAGTTGCACTTCCGTTTCGCTTTATCTCCATTGTCTCTCCATTTTTTTCCATTTTGTCTACGTGATGCATCAGTTTTGTGTCTGTGTCCGCAAAAAAAAAAAAACTGAAGGTGTAACATTGCTATGAAAACATCACACCTTGTTTTTCAGCCTCATCAATTTAAAAAAAAAGGATGTTTCGTCAGTTTATTTTTTGAGGACCCATAGACTAAAATGCTTGAGTGCTCGTTATTCGAGTCAAACTTTTCCCGATGCTCGAGTGCTCGTTTCGAATAATGAACCCCATTGAAGTCAATGAGAGACTCAAGCATTTTTCAAGGGGACCAAGGGTCTGCACAGGGAAGCTTGGCCAGAAACCTGGAAACCTCAGAAAATGATAGAAACACCACGGAAATGGACAGGAAAAAGCAGGGGCAATACACTTCACCCGCGGAGAGAATTTGGATTGGGACAAAAGGATTTTGTGCTGTGACTTTCAATTTTGAAAAAAAAAAAAAAAATCGTAAGACTGTGCCTAATTCAATCAAACCCCAAATAAATTGTCCCACTTAGGTGTTTGAGGTGGATATGTGTGTCACTAAGAGCTAAATATAACGTTCGCAAGTCTCCCTGCAAATTCCTCACAATATGGTACTAGCTGCACTACTAATGGCAGCAAGCCCAGCCACAAGCAAATATAAAAAATAAAAAACGCTATTGTAGCCCTAACAAGGGCTGTTGGGTTCTTGTAGAATCACTCCTGCCTAACACGCTCTCCCTGACCAGCAGCAGCTCTATCCATAACAGCATCCATACAGAGAATGATGCGAGCAGCGCGGGCAGGGGCTAGTCTATTCCAGGGTCACCTGATCAGGCCAGCCAACCACTGCTATCGACGTGTAAGGGTACCACGTCATGCTGGGTGGAGTGCAGAGTCTCCTGGCTTGTGATTGGCTCTGTTTGTGGCCTCCAAAAATCAAAAGGGCGGGAGATGCCATTTTCTCGTCCAAGCAACGAGCAGTTGCGAGTACGCTAATGCTCGAACGAGCATCAAGCTCGGATGAGTATGTTCGCTCATCTCTAATTTAAATTCACCAATGGCCAACTTTCTTGGCCCAAGTGCAAAGGTTTTGGATGTTTTATTGATTTTTCTTACCTTTATGTTCTCTTGGGTTCTCCTACGCAAAAGAGATTCCCATCTAAAAAACAATTCTGACATATTCAACAATTAACCAGCCATTAATTCAATCACACAAAGATTGATAACCAGACTTCTAGACGATTTCAATTCTTCTGAATTTTGCAATTTGCAATTTATTATCTATGAAATCCATCACTGGTAAACAAACCCTGAGTCATTTCTATAGTTTTTGTTCCAAGCCGCTGAATGTTTGCAGAGGATTTGGCAGCAGACGTGGAGAGCCGCGGCCGAGAGCTGAGAACTGTTGTTGTGTCCCGCTCACTCATTCAAGCCTTGGCTTCCTTCAGAGAGTGGTTCTTGTTAGTCGAGTCACAGACAGGATATTTTTGGAGTGCTCCCTGTGGGGTAGAGTTACAATCCAGCTGCAGTTAGCTAATCAGTTACAGCTGGATATTGCTGTACAGTGCAAATACCGATATTTCTTGGAGTATTAGCTTGTTTGGAAAGTTCCTTGCCCCGGGGCATTTCTATTATCTTCGAGTGGCTGGAACCAGATTGTTTTTAGATTGAAACATCCACATACACTATGGAACTTCACCCCCTTGTGTAACGTTTATGTCCTCCTGTGTTTCTTTCTTTTTCGTGAAAACAAAATTCCTGGAATAGAAAAATATACAGACATACAAAAATACACGGATGTAGCAGGACTAAATTTGTCATTAGTAAAAAAAACAACATAGGTTTATTCAGGTTGGTAATTTGGGCTGGGAAGCGGCAAGAGTCCATTGACACTCCGAGAAGGAGACGATCGAAAGGTCTAGGCCACCCAAAAATGCATCCTAGTTTGACGGTAAACCTTGGATATCGCAGTTGTAATGGAGTCTGTGGCCTTCTGACCAGCATAACATGGAAACAAGTTAAAACTTGGGGGGGAGGGGACATTTTGGGGCCAAAAGTTTGTCATCTGGACTCTGTATGGCACTTGTTGGCATGATTAAAATAGAAAAAGTAGGAAGCAACTATCAAATATCACCAAAGAGCTCATGTTGGGGTGCGCTCACGTGATCCTGGCAACCAATCTTGCAATTTGATGGCCTAGCTACTAGCCATGACTGTGATTGGCCAAGGAGAAATCTTTTACCAATCAATCCCATGGTTAGTTGCTAGGAGCATTAATATTCCGGATCGGCTGTCCGGCAGCCAAACCGGCAAAATGCGCAGTGCGCACCTGAACCCAACCTGTAATTATGGACAAACATTTTACAGTATGACTCTACCAGACATAAATTTCCCTTGACTCAATCAAACTGGAAGCCAAGACCTCAGAGGGCAGGGCGATTGGATAGAGACATCTTAGGGCATCTCTTTCTAGTGGACCATGCCTGATCATGCATTCAACGGGCAAACCGTTGGTTTCAGCGGATGTCGTGTAATACTTCAATGCTGGCGCTGGTTAAAAATACATATCTGCAGATTCATTTCCCATAATATCGATTGATATCCAAATAGCAGGACCAGACAGATCAGTTACTTTTAGGGGAGCCCTGAATAACATATATGGGCACATTTACTAAGGGTGGCGGATCGCACTTTCATCGGACTGTTCACGGTTTTCATGATTTGTGCAGATTTGACATGTATTTAACAGGTGTATGCACGTGGATAGTGTCGCACATGATCGGATTTTGGTGCAGCTACGCTGGCTTCCATGCGACAGAAATCGCTGGGGCCGTCGGACAATCCGACTGATTCGGGCTGAGTGCGGGGTTTAAGTTTCAAATTGTGTCGCAAGACAATGCGCTAACATGCACCAGGAAGAAGAAGGTGAACTCCGGCGGACCTGAGCGGGGAAGCGACACATACAGGATATCGGGCGCACGATCTTAGTGAATCCCGGCACAGTGCATTATTGGTGGACAATGCACTTTCTGTGAACTCCGCGGGACCGGGTAAGTAAATGTGCCCCATAAAGTGTACTGAACTTTTGACTAATGATTTTACTACTGCTTTCTGGGGACCTTGATTCCCTATGGTGGTTTTAGATAGTCTTAGATAAGTTCAATATTTGGGAATCTTGTATTTGGGGGTGCAGTATACGCTAAATCAGGCACCAGAAATAGCTGGGGCCCAAATATCTCTACGTCATGCCTGGAACAGTTACTATAAGTAGCACAATGTAGGTGGGGGGCAATAGGATCCCAGAGCTTTGTGTTACACCTTGCTGAATATGCATCAGGGTGATCACCTTCCGAATGTCTGTTTTCTATGTGTGAGTACATGCAGAGCACTGTGTGTGTGGGAGTTGTTCCCCGGTAGGGTCCCTGCTGAGCGCCCGCACGCACTGAAGGTGAAGGCTCAGAATACATCTATTCAGTTCTTTTTACAACTTAACACAAAGGTGTTTGAAATTCATCTCTTTGATGTCTGATTTTTATGGATTGTGGGATTAATAGAGCAGGAAAATCTGCGCCTGCTGAAGATCTCTCATGTTCTTCCATTGTGGGATTTTGTAGCAAGAATTCAACGTATAATGTACTCAAACAATGTATTCTCCAGAGGGATGAAGACCCCTAACATCCAGCCAGTAACATTAAACCCCTTACCACAGCATATGATTTGCATCTTAATGACAAGTTATTTGCAATTTTTCACCAGCGCCTTCTTTATTTTTTCTGTAACTATAGCTATATGGGGTCTTGTATTTTGCAGGACAAATTGAAGTTTTTGTTAGCAAGATTTTGGATTTCACATATCCCTGTATTTTACACTCTTCCTAAAATCCATAAGAATTAACTGAAATCTCCAGGTCTCTGATATTATCTCATCACCATTCTATAATCTACAGAGGGAAAAATCCCTTAGTCCGCTCTACCAAATCATTCCTGCTTCATATCAACATTTTTTTTTCCATTTAATTAGAGATAACGGGACGATCGATCCAGATACTTTCAAGTATAAGTGCTATTCCTCCCACTAAGACAAGTTTCTTTCCTGTACTCAGGTTAACAAAATATCACATTCTCTAGTTCGCTATTAACAAAAATGCAGCATTTCATAGATATAAGTCCAACCTGGATCCTGCCCCTGGTTCCTGAACTTGTATCTTCTGACTTTAGGGTCAACAGCCATCTTGGTTTTCTGTCTGAGGGCTGTGAAGCTAAGATATTCTCTCTCTCTCTGCCTTTGGCCCCGCCCCTGACTCTAGCGCTGCCCCCTGCAGTCCAGGATTGAGCTCTCACTGAAACAAAGACACTGACTTCCTGCCAGCAGCAGCGTGAGGAGAACTACAAGCTACAGACACATAGGTTTTTTATCTGGGGAGGGGCAGTAAGGTACAGCAGATCTAGCAGTGTGTTGTGGAATAGAAGGGATGTAGGAGCGCTGACTGTGTCATTGTGTGTTATATGCATCTCATCATCTCTGCTCTGTCTCATCTCTCTTTCTATGTGTCAGATACTAGAGCAATGTTCAGAAAGTAAATAAAAGTGTATAAAAACCTGTACCCTGATAATCTAACCATACTGTCAGCTCACAGAACTAGAGGGATCATGAAGTGTCTGCTTAGAGAGTCCCTGCCCACGCCCTGGAATCTTACACTGACCATCACTGAGTGATCGGAGCTACAACAGCAATAAAATTGTACAGGAGCACAAAGATGGAGGCTGACAGCTGTGGAGTCTGCAGCAGAGACAAGTCACATGTTGCTTTTTGAAATGCATCCAAACCAAAGCCCAATCCCTGGGACTACACAGATGATTCTGTCAGGGTGCAAGGCAAGTTATAAAACACATTTATATTTTAATGCAAATGCTTAGAGAAAGCACAGCACTGCAGCTGTAATGGGCTGCTGTAATTGGTCTTTACTGAAAATTAGGTTCCTGGTGACAGGTTCCCTTAAAGTAAATCAAGCTTGTTTAAGCCTGTATCACCTAAGGAAGATGAATGTATTGAGATGTTATGGGAATCACTGATAGAGAAGGTGAGTTCCTATCATAAACTGCTAAGTGAAGTCTAATGAGCAAAACTTCTAAGCAGATCCACATGATGGCTAAGCTGGTGAGTGTTTTTGAGGAGGTTATTAGTAAGATGGAGACGGTAGATGAAGACAAAGGGAGTAAGGTGCCTAAACATTTGCATTGTCAAGGTTGTAAAGAAGGGGTTAAACAGTTCTGCAGCTGAGAGACACAAATAAAAGAGCATAAGGAGGCTATAAAAGAGAGGAACAGGCTGCAGATAGCTGACAAGGAAAAGTATTATGCAGTTTTGTGTTCGCTGTGATTTGCGCCTTGCTCTTTGGCGTTTTAATGCAACCTTTTTTTCTTTTTGAGCCTACATTATAGCTAGTCCAGGGCGCATATGCTGAAAGGAATCAAGGAAAAAACACACACTTTCAGGATCTCCATTTTAAAAGGCAAGCAGACCAAGAAAAATTAAAAAACTCCGGTAGAGGAGTCTGCCGATGTGGAAGCAGCTTCTGAAGCCGCGACATCTCCACCACTTATGTCTGTGGAGAAAACTGCCGCCACCAACCAAGGGACACAATTATGTGCAACACAACCAGACGACATAGTGATAGTTCAGAAGATGTGGAGTAACCCAGCAAGCGCGGGAAGAAAGCTTCACAGCGGTAGAGAAAGTTTACTTGTCACAAACTTGTTCACACTTATTTGCAGATACAGTTTTCAAAGCCAACTGCAGGTGTAGATTATAATGGGTACGAACCTAAATTCTCTGGCGAACTATTGAACGGCGCCCCCCCCCCCATCCAATAGCAATATATCAGGTTATTTTTTTTGTAAGTGGGTTCTCCATGCTGCATGACAGCCATGCTGACATCAGGTATGATGACACATTGGGGCACATTAACTTACCCGGTCGTGTCGCGATCCCCGATCCGAGCGATTCGATGAAGATAGCTCGTGCGCCCGAGTTCCTGCATGTGTCGCTTCCCCTCCGAGGTCTTCCGGAGTTCACCTTCTTCTTTCCGATTCATGTGAGTGCGTGACTTGCGATACAATTTGAAATGTTAAATCCTGTGCGTAGTCCGAAACCGTCAGGTTGTCTGATGGCCTGCCCCCGAGTTGTGTTGCATGCAAGCCGGCGGCGATGAGCCAAAACCTGATCGAGTGCAACACATTCCCCAGCGCGATGTGGCGCAGATCGAACCAAAGTGCGGCTGCAGGACCCTTAGTAAATGAGCCCCATTATTTTTAAGTGGCAAATTCTGTTTTGTAGCAAGTGACTGTGCCCCTGATGCTGCCTGAGGCAAGTGGCTCAACTCCCCTGATGGCTGGTGCCCCTCTGTGAACATACCATTGATAGCTGCTAATCCCCTTTTTTATTACTCTACTTATTTGGTCAGATGTTTTCATTATTTTTCAGGGTTGTTGAAAAATGTTACGTTCTTTTTGGGTCAAAGTTTGCAAAAACTCCTTCAAGTGTGAAGAATATTATTTGGAGTAAAATCATAAACATGATCAATGCTACGGGTATCTTGACATGGGATATGGGGAGCTTGAAGAAAAAAGCTAAGAAGAAAAAAAAAATGTTGTCTAATTCCTTAATGATGTGTGATGTACTAGTAATCCCACGTCTGTTACAGGGGTATGGAGAGGGCTCAAGCACCTCCGCATACTGAAGCGATCACCCACCGGTAACACCCACGATCGGTGCTAACACCTTTCGCAGGTATTAACCCCTTGACTGCCGCTGGACGGGAGCAATGGGGGCTGACGATGAGTTTCCATGACAGCCTGAAGTCTCTATAAGACTTTTTTGTAGTGAGGCAGGTGACGTCGCTGGCTCTCTGCCTGAAGCAGGGGAGGTACAAGGCAGCCAGCTTTGTACAAGAGGAGTGAAAAGATTAAAAAGTTGGCAGAGCATGGAGGAGCTTTCTTGACACCTCAGAGCCCCTCAGGCTTATCTATATATATTGCTAAATTTTTCTTTGACAAATAATAATAATTCTTTATTTTTTTAAACTAATTCTTTATCTATATAGCACACACAGATTACGCAGCGATGCACAAAGCATGTCAAATTAGTATGTTTTTGGAGTTTGGGAGTAAACCAGAGGAAACCCGCGCAAACAAAGAGAGAACATACAAACTCTTTGCAGATGTTGACCTGGATGGGACTTGAACCCAGGACCCCAGCGCTGCAAGGCAGAAGTGATACCCACTCCTGGATATAAAAAAAATACAGCAGAGGACTGCAATGCATTGGAAAAACATAAAAGTGTTAGGGGTCTACCATGGCAGATTTCTTTTAAAAATAAAGTCCTCCATGTATCACCTGCTCCAGCCTCAAGTTACAGAAAGTACAGAAAGTATACAACCTGATCACGAGAAGATTTGGAACAGATCTGGAGGGAGGTGAGAATCTTTCTAGTATACATAGGTCACTATCCATTAGCTTAAAGAGGTTGTCCAATGTCCATGACCACCTAAAAATAGTGAGGAGGTTGGGGGTTGTGTAAAAAAATGAACTCTTACTTACCTCGTCCAGGGCTCTCGGTGTCCTGCGCCGCACTCTCTCCGTGCTGGGCCCCTGTTTGTTTAGAGGGATACGGAAGCTCAGCTCTTGCAGCTTTCGGGCCAGCCAGTCATGTCCACCCATCACCATATCCTAGCACCTGATAAAGCTTTGGCACAGTGGTCGGGTTGGCATGACCGGCGGCCAGAAGCTGCAAGAGCGGAGTTTCTAGGCCCAAACAGGGGCAAGTTATGGAGAGTGCATGGAGAGCGTATGGAGGGATACCGGGAGCGCCGGAAGAGGTAAGTCCTAATAAAATTTTTTTCATCGCACCCCAAGCCACCCTGGACAACCCTGATAAACAATGATACTACAGGCGGTCCCCTACTTAAGGACACCCGACTTACAGACAACCCATAGTTACAGACGGACCCCTCCGCCCACTGTGACCTCTGGTAAAGCTCTCTGGATGCTTTACTATAGTCCCAGACTGCAATGATCAGCTGTAAGGTGTCTGTAATGAAGCTTTATTGATAATCCTTGGTCCAATTACAGCAAAAATTTTGAAACTTCAATTGTCATTGGGGCAAAAGAAAAAAATGTGTCTAGAACTTCAATTATAAAATATACAGTTCCGACTTGCATACAAATTCAACTTAAGAACAAACCTCCAGACCCTATCTTGTACGTAACCCAGGGACTGCCTGTATATTTACTTGTAGTTGATGTCATTGCTTAACAGAAACTCCAGTCACCCTCCACAGCTGGGTAACCAAAAACAGAATAAAAACACCAGGCACAAAACATTCGATAAATATAAACTGTATGTAATGTACGTGATTCTAGATACTTAGTTATGCAAATCTTGTCCAAATTAGAGACAAACTAAAACTGCTGTAAGCAGAGGGACTATATTACTGAATACAGATCATCAGCGTCTATTCTGAAGAGTCCCATCACATCGAGACGTTAAATATAGTGCAGAACTCTCCCACATTGATTTTAATAGCACAAATCCTAAAATTATCCTGAAGGACAAACACAAAGATGCTGGAAAACTACGGCTCTGAGGTTTTGGCCTCGATATGGTAGCTTATCTTTCCTTTTGGCTGAAGACGTCTCACATTGAGTATTGTAAGATGGTTGTCTTTAGATTGCATCTCTCTGTTGAGTATTGTGAAAAATGAGAATGTTTTATTCAAATCAGGTCTTTGTCGGGCTCCAGGGGTAGTGGACCCACTGGACCACCACAGACGATTATATAAGCCGGCACCTGGGACTGGAATCTAAGTGGCATCCGGTTTTCACCAGAACCCAACGCAAAGCGGGTTGGACTTGCTGTGGCGTGGTACCACCAGGTCGTTCCACAGGTGGGGCTTTATCCGCTGTGGCAGCCAAGGCGAGGTACCCAGACGTTGAACAGGATAGTAGTCGGGGACAGGCAGGAGGTCAAGGCAGGCAGAACAAGATAAAAGTCAATAGCAGAACCGGGGTCACACGGAAATACAGAACAATAGCACAAGGCATCAAACAAGCGTTTTCTAAGGCTGTAGGACACAAAGATCTGGCAGGGTGTTCAGGGAGATGCTGAATTACAAAGGATTCTGGGTATGGCCAACTCCAATTAACGGCACGCTGGCCCTATAAATCTTCTGAAGCCGGTGAGCACACTCCCTTGGAGACGGACACGCAGAGCCGCCGTACTGGAAGCAGGAGCAAGGATGGTCGAGTACAAGCCATGGGGCGCTGGGGCACACGGAAGGGCACGGGTGACCCCTCGACACCCAAGACATGGGTTGTGGGAGCACTCGTGACTGTCTTCTTGTGCTATCTCAAAGAAATTTAAGGAAGGATAGATGCAAAGGGAATGCCACATGTGGCCACACCCTTATTGTGAACCCCGATGGGGGGGATCATAGTCGTTTTATAGCTTCATTTATCGCCTGTGGTGATGGTTTTTGTTGGCATAATTATCTATTTGGCACATTTTGTGTGATAAATATGCCTGGTTTTGAATAAAGAGGTTGTGCTATTTTTTTTTACAATATGATAAAACTTTATTAATCCCCTGAGGGACAATTTTTTTGTACACAGTGTTCAGGCGTATAGTTACAGAAAATCGAGAAGGAGGACAGCAATCCACACTTATCCCTTCAGGGATTTGGTGCCCGCAGCTAGAGGTCCAGGCGTTCAGGACTTCAAAAATGGCTCATTGGAAGGAGGAAGCCGCAGCACCGAAGAGTAAAATATGAGGAAATCTTTATTGGTGCATCATCAAGGTATAAAACAGCGACGTTTCGATTCTAATGCGAATCTTTTTCAAGCATAAAAAACATGACCAAAACAAACATATATATAGGGAAATTAGTGATGACATCATTTCCTTTAGTGACGTAAACAGAGCTTAAAAGTGCATATTTATCATATAAATTCATATAAACATAGTTTTGACAAGAGGTATAGATAGATTATAACAATCAAAGGTGCAATCTATTGTGCAATACAGTATAGAACAGAGAAGTATAGGGCCGTGATCAAAGCTCTACAGGTGTATCTCATTAGTGACGCAAAATAGAAAGGTCCTCAATACGATCGGGGCCGACTGCCCCCACTGCGCATGCGTGGTTATTGTGGTAGTCAAGACAACATCCTTCCTTCATTTTCAGTTTCTTTGCCGGCTTTGTTTGTCCCGATCATGTGATCCATAATCACGTGACCCGAGCCTCGGACACATGACCCTCTGAACATCAGAGGGGACGACGATTGCAATGCCAGCATCAACGACATATAAGGTAAGTATATTATACGAATATATTGCAAAAAGGATCACAAGTATCCATAGTTGTTTTGTGGCTTCGTTTATCGCATATGGTGATGTTTTTTGTTGGCATAATTATCTATTTAGCACATTTTGTGTGATAAATACGCCTGGTTTTGAATAAAGAGGTTGTGCTATTTTTTATATGATATGATAAAACTTTATTAATCCCCTGGGGGACAATTCTTTTGTACACAGTCTTCGGGTGTATTTATACAACAGATAGGGATATGGCACGGTTACATACATGCTCGTTACTTACTTGCTTAACCTTATTTACATTGTTACATACATACAATATAGACAATGCTAGAGGTTACATACAGATATTACAGTGTGATGAGAAGCACTGAACAGGAGCAAGGGGGAGGGAGTCACAGTGTAACAGCCTGTGAATCTGCAGCATGGTGGGGCTCTGGTAACTTACCCAGAGCCCTTCTGGCTCATCATTGGATTTTGATAGTGGGTTTCTTTTAATATGATTCTTTCTCTTTGAAGTGGAGGGGACGGTTATAAAGCCAAATTCTTAGCACTACGTACAAAGGCAGTCAAGGTTTTGCTTCATAAAACTATGGCTGACTTTAAATGTACGGAGACCTGAAATAAGTATTAATAGGGTGTTCCCATTTCAGCAAATAAATTTTAACATTTTTATGATTAAAAGTTATACAATTTTCCAATATACTTTCTGTATCAATTACAGACGACGGCTAATTATGTTCTTTCCTATCTAACCAGAGCGTTTCAACATCTATCTGTTCTTAAATAATAATAATAATAATAATAATTACAAGACCTCCCAATGTAAAGTCACGCAACATCATTTTTTTCATATCTAAGGAGTTACATGTCATTAACCCCTTAATGACGGAGGGTTTTTCGGAACATTTCTCGCTCTCCAACTTCAAAAATCCATAACTTTTTCATTTTTACGTGTACAGACCTGTGTGAGGGCTTATTTTGTGCGTAACAAATTTTACTTTCCCATAATGTTATTTATGTTAGCATGCCGTGTACTGCGAAGCTGAAAAAAAATTCCAAATGTGGAAAAATTGAAAAATAACCGCACGTGCGTCACATTCTTGTGGGCTCAGTTTTTACGACTTTCCTTCTTCGCTCCAAATAACATGCCTACTTTATTCTTTGGTTCGGTGCGATCGCGGTGATACCAAATTTATACAGGTTTTATTGTGTTTTAATACATTTTCAAAAATTAAACGAATGTGTACAAAAAAAAAAAAAATTTTTTAAAAACTATGAACAAAAAAAAGAAAAAAAAGTTTAAAAAAAAGAAAAAAATTAATAAAAAAATATAAAAGTTCAAATCCCCTCCCTTGCCCTAGACGGATTAAAACATAAAAACAGTACAAATCTCACAAACATATTGGTATCTCCGCGTCCCAAAAATCCCATCTAAAAATAAAATATAAAAACGGTTACGGGAGGCCGGTGTACCTCTGAATGCGGGAATATGGCGCCCAAATGTCCGAAATAGGCGACTTTTACCAACGCACTACCACAAATACACTTGTTACAATTCATAACATAACAAAATAAATAAAACTGATCAAAATGTCGCAACAGACCCTCAAAATGTAGCATGAAAACGTTTCCTTCATTTTTTGCAAAAAATAGAATGAACCCTCAACTACATCTCCGTGCGCCTAAGTAATAGAAAAGTTATTGTAGCGTCAGAAGATGGCATAAAAATTTTTTTTTTATTTGTAAACAATCGTTTACAATTTTTGAAAATGTATAAACACAAAAAACCTGTATAAATTATGGTATCAATCACACAATCAACCACTCACCATCACCCACACACCACGACTGCTATCGCCGAGGGGAGCAACCACCCGACCCCAAGACGTGTAAAGTAAGCCATGTATTTTGGAGCAACGAAGAAAGTCGTAAAAACTGAGCCCCAACAATAATGTGACTCACGTGCGGTTATTTTTCAATTTTTCCACATTTGATTTTTTTTCAGCTTCGCAGTAACGGGCATCTAACAAATAACATTATGGAAAGTAAAATTGGTACGCACCAAATAAGGCCCTCACAACACAGGTTCTGTACAACGTCAAAATGCAAAAGTTTATTGGATTTTTTGAAGTTGGAGAGATCAGATAAATGTCCGAAAACAAACCCCCCGTCATTTACGAGGGTTAATACTCCATGTACTCCTTAGATATGAAAAAATGATGTTTGCTGACTTTACATTGGAAGGTCCTTTAATTATTCTTTATATATTATTATTATTTACAGAACAGATAGATGTTGACACAAAAAAAAAACGCTCTGGTTGACCTAGGAAAGAACCTAATTAGGCCGTCGTCCTGGTGTGGGGATTAGTACATGTTGCAGTGATATAAGTCCTCCAAATATCAGAAGATGCTTTGCTTTCTTTCTCTTTTCTCCCGCATTTGGGTACCAGGAATGGTCAGTACCGACTTCCAATCGTCTCCTCACGTCATTTTGCAATTTGGCGACCTTTAGCGTCTGAGATTTGAAGTTTTGTCCAGAAATGTTAAAAGGAATCACAGGGAGAATGTTACAACAAAACAAATCAGCCATGGGCCTATCATTAGGTAAAAGGTAAACTAATTACAGTTAAATTGATCCAGAATTAAAAAGGGGTCGTCGTCCCATCTCAACAAATTAATGATATTGCTTTTATGTAAAATCATATTCCAATTCTCCAATATACTTTCTGTATCAATTTCTCACATTTTTCTAGACTCTCATGCATGTCCATTCTATATAAAGCTTTCATAATGTTACTATACTTTCCGTTTTACAACAAAGAACATGGGTCACACAGGGTGCGCAAGCCACAGGCGTTCTTTATATCACACAGCTCTGAGTTACTCTCTGTGATACTAACGACCTTTGCACCTGTGTGACCATGGTCCTATGTCATGTCCACGTGAATAAACATAGAAGCTTCCTATAGGATGCACAAGCAGAGATCTAGACAACGTGAGGAAATTAATCCAGACAAGTATATTGGAAAAATTGTTATAACTTTTAATCATAAAAATGTTAAAATTTTTTGCTGAAAGGGAACACCCTACAAAATTTAATAATCTTATTTTCAGGTCTCCGTACATTTCAAGTCCGCCATCGTTTATGAAGCCAACCGTTGACTGCCTTTGACGTAGTGCAAGGAACTTTTGCTTTTATAAAAAACCGTCACCCAGGGCTAGTACAGCCACTTCAAAGAAGAAAGATCCATATAAAGACAACCCACTTCACAATCCATGATACCAGAAAGTGCCTCTGGGTAAGTTACCATCAGCCCCACCATCTGCAAAATTCACAGCAGGCTGTTAGCACAACTTGCCTTAGTCCCTTTTACTTTTATCCCTCCCCCCCCTTGCTCCTTTCAGGTGTTCTCATCCCCTCAGCACATTCCACTGTATCTGTATGTACCCTAATACTCTAATATAGTGTCTATATTGTATAAAGGCATATAAGATGTAAATAAGGTTAAGCAATACCAGCAGTATGTAAAGACCCCGTGTCATTCCCAATCTGTTGTCATAAATACAACATACAAAACAGGACACAACTCCCCGCAGACTGTGTACAACAGAATTTGTCCCCAGGGATTAATAAAGTTTTATCATAATCATAATACAAAATAGCGACAGACCTCTTTATTCAAAACCAGGCGTAATTTATCATATCACACAGCCCAGAAGAGGTGGGCTAATAGATAATTAAAATGCCAACAAAAAACATCACCATTATGCGATATCACGAACCCAAACACATGACACCCCCCCCCCCCAGGGTTCACAATAAGAGGTGTGGCCACATGTGGCACTTCGATTTGCATCTATCCGTCCTTATTCTTTGAGATAGCACACAAGAAGACAGTCACGATTGCTCCCACACAACCCATGTCTTGGGTGTCGAAGTGGGTCACCCTGCACGCTTCCGTGTGCCCCAGGCAGCCCCATGGGCTTGTACTTCGCCCATCCTCGCATCTTAGGATCCCTGCGTTCGGGAACGGCGGCTCTGCAGAAGGATTTACACCGCAGAAATCCTTTTGTAATCCAGCCTTCGTCCCCCTGAAACGACCCTGCCAGATCTTGTGTGTTTTTGTTTGATTCCATTGTGCTATTGTTTGCTTTATTTCCGTGTGAACCCCGTTCTCTGCTATTGACCTTTTATACTTGTTCTGCCCTGCCTTGACCTCACTGCCTGTTCAACTCTCGGGTAACTCCCGCATTTGGCTGCCACACAAATCGGTAAAGCCTCACCTGAGGACGACCTGGTTGTACCATACGACCCACAGCAAGTCCAACCCCCCCCGCTTTGGTCGTCTGGTTTTCTGAGTAAAAACCGGATGCCCACTTAGATAGAATTCCAGTCCCCGGTTGGCCGGCTTATATAATCGTCCTGTGTGGTCCAGTGGTCCCCTACCCTCCCTGGGAAGCCCGACAAGACCATTGATTTTGAATAAAAACATTCTCATTTTTCACAATCCTACATACAGAGAAATGAAATCTAAAAAAGACAACGAATCGTTACAATACGCGATTGATACGGTCTTCAGGTTCTTCAGCCGAAGAGAAAGATACGCTACCATATAGAGGCCTAAACCTTTTAAATACCTCAGAGCTGTAATTTTCCCAGCAATCTTTGTGTTTAGTTCCTTCAGGTAATATTAGTATTTGCTATGCATTAAAAGCAATGTGTAGAGTTCTGCACTCAGTCACTGATTGACACACAATCCAGTTATATGTAAAACGTCTCGGATATGATTGGACTCTTTCAAATAGAACGCTATAGAACTGGAATACTCCCTGTGCTTCCACAGTTTTAGTTTTGATCCAACTAATTTGGACGATATTGGCATAAACTAATTCATCTAAGACTCACGTACATTACTACAGTTTTTATATATCCGATTTTGTGCCTCATTTGTTTTTTATATTGCCTGTTTTTGGTTACCCCCAGCTGATAGGAGGGTGACCTGGAGTTTTCTGTTAAGCATGAACACGAATCACACAAGTAAATAGACAGGCAGTCCCTGGGTTACTACAAGATAGGGTCGTGAGAGGTTTGCTTCTTAAAGTATGAATTTGTATGCAAGATCGGAATGTAATATTCTTATAATGAAGTTCGAGACACCCATTTCTGTTCTTTTGGGCCCAAATGACCTTGAAGTTTCAAAATTTTTTGCTGTAAGTGGACCAGGATATCACTAAAAAAGCTTTCATTACAGACACCTTTACAACAAAAGCTGATACAATGCAGTCTGGACTTATCAGTAAAAGCATCCAAGAGCTTACCCAGAGGTCAGCATAAGTGGGCGGATAATCGGTGGGGGGGTATTGCTCTTCTGTCGCATCTCTCTCTCCTATCCGCCCTCCGTGGTTTCGCCGCGCTCCTCTCTCTTCCACTTTTTCCTTCTTTCCCTCTGTTTTTTTTCACTTCTTGTTTTCCCTGTCGTTCTTCCCTGCCTTTCATCGTCCGTTTTTATCGGTTTTTCCAAGGGTGGCTTGGGGTGGGATTGGAAAAAAATTAACGAGGACCTTACCCTCTTACCGGCGCTCCCCCCGTATCCCCTCCATACGCTCTTCCCAATGCACGTTCTCCCTAAATGGCCTCTGTTTGGCCAGAACCTCCGCTCCTTAGCAGCTTTCTTGCCGCCATTCACTCATGCCACCGACCACTGTGCCAACGCTTTATCAGGTGCTAGGATATGGTGATAGGGTGGACATGACTGGCTGGCCACGCCCCTAAAGCTGTCGAGAGCCTGATCTTCATGTCCCTCTAAAACCAAACAGGGGCCACCTTCACTGAGGAGTGAGGCGCAGGACACTAGAGCCCTGGACGATGTAAGTAACTGTAGGTAATGTTGTTTTACACAACAACTACCCATCACACAAAGACCCCCTAAACACCCGCTCGGACCCCTCCTCACTATTTTTTAGGTTTTCATGATCATTGGACAACCTCCTGTTAAATTAATGGATATATGGCCTATGTATCTAATAAAGATTTCGTTCAACCCTCACACCTCCCTCCAACCATATCTGTGTCCAAATCTGTCTCGTGAATCAAGTTTATACTTTCCTTCTCTGCTTGTACTTTTCTTTACTCGAGGCGGAGCAGAGTGATCGTGGAGGACTTTAGTTTTTTAAAAAAAAGATCTGTCAATAGGTAGACCACCTAACCCTTTTATGTTTAAACCAAGCCAATACAGGGGGCCTTTGACTGTAGGTTTAATATCCAGATTGGGTATACACTTCTGCCATTCAAATGCTGGGGGTCCCTAGGTTCAAGTCGCCCATCCAGGTTCCAATCTGCAAAGAGTGTTGTATGTTCTCGGTCTTTTGATGTGCAGTGGCGCGGGTGTTCCCTCGGGTCCTCATACCGTTTACCCCACCTCCCACAAAGCCTGCTTAACAAAACATACTAATTGACTTGCTTTATGTGCAGCGACTGCGTGATCTGGTGTGTGCTAAATAAATAAAGAATAGTATTAATTTTTTTCAAAAAAAAATTTTGTCAATCTATAGATAACCTGAGGGGTTTCTGATGTGTGCAAGAGAGCTCCTCCATGCTGCTGCCACAACTTTTTAATCTTGCCACTCTCTTGTTACAAAGCTGGCTGCCTTGTACCTCCCCCTGCTTCACAGGCAGAAGAGCCAGCGACTTCACCGCCTCTCTCAAAAAGTCAGTCTACAGACTTCAGGCTGTCATGGAAACTACAATCTTTCAAAAGCCCCCATTGCTCCCGCGCGGAATCCGGCAGTCAAAGGGTTAATACCTCAAAGGTGCTAGCACCCGATCTTAGTTGTTACCAATCGGTGGTGCTCGCCTTCATTCTGCGGGAGGTGTGGGAGCCCCCTCCTCCATACCCCGTGTAACAGACTTGGGATTACTAGTACAGCACATCATATTAAGGAATTAACAACAATATTTTTGTATCTCCTTCTTCAGCTTTTCTTTCTCTTCTTCCGCCCCCTCCCCCTCTTTCTTCAGAGCTCTCAATGACATGTCTTCAGATGGGCAAACCATCCCTCAGGGTAGTTGAGCCACTGCATCAGGCAGCATCAGGAGGGGCAACAAGGTCAACTTGCAGCAAAACTAATAATTAGGCCACTTAAAAAAAGGGGCGTTAATAGTCCACTAGGGTCCCCCGGTGCCGCCATTTTCATTGGTTTTGGGGTGTTTTGCCGACTTTTCTGGGATTCTGGGCCGACGGAAGTTCGGACGTACTTGCGGGAAACCAATTCATTTGTGTGGCAAGTAGAGAATGAGCGAACATATCTACGTTAACCGAGCTTGAGGTCGATCAGAAAGAAAGGGCATCTATCGTTACTCATTCCTGTCTCTTTGCTGCGGACGAATATTTTCCGCCCGCCGCTCTAGAAAAGGCAGCGTCCCTTCCCCTCGCTTCCCCCTTCCAGTTTTTTCTTTTTGGGCGGCCATAAAAGCAGATCCAAATCAAAGCCAGATACGCTCTGCACTCCACCCAGCATGACGGTCGCCGACTTACACGTATATAGAGTGGTTGCTGGAGCCGATAATCAGGTTACCCTTGTGGATAGACTATCCTCGTGGTCCCGCTGGGCTGCTGTTGCTCGTGCAGGATCATTCTGTGTCTTGACTTGCCGCTATTTGAGAGATCTTTCATTTCTGGTCATAAGGAAAGCGTTGTTGCTGTTCTATTAGCATACCTGTTAGGGCAGGAGTGATTCTACCACAACCCAACAGCCCTCTTAAGGGCTACAATAACGTTATACTTTTTTTTTTATTTGGCTTTAGACCTAGGGCTTCTGCATGGCACTAGTAGGCAGCTAGTACCATAATGTGATTGCAACTTAGTCGGGGGGACTTTTGCTAACCGGTTGTGTTTAGCTCTTATGATCACACATTTCCACCTCAGTCACAACCAAACACCAAGTGGGAAAATTTATTTAGGGGTTTTTTGTAATTAGGCACAGTCCTGTGCCATTTTCTGTTTTATTTACGTTTATTTTTTTCATATACTCAAACTCATCAGTCAGCGTCCTCTCCTCATCATCTGGCAATAGTAGTGTGCTTTAATTAGCTTTAGCTAGAAATACCATAGGAGAATCCAAACGGCTTACTTACAGCGCCTACAGTAGCTTATATTATTTGATCGTTGGCTGGTTGTATCGGCTGTGGTTGAGTTCTGACAATGTGCATCACTTACAAATTGTGGAGCAATTTGGGAGTGAGGACTTGCGACCGACTACCACTGTGTTTTTCGACATTAGTGACGCACATAATCCATAGCAAAGACCAAGGGGAACATTTATTAGAAGGGCCCCGAGGGCGCACGGGGTTGGATTTCAATTAGTCACAGTCCTGCCTTTCCAATCCTTTTTTATTTTAACAACTTTTATTTTTTTTTAATAACTCAAGTGTCATCTCTCCTGCAATTAGTGTGTCTTTAATAACTTGGCTATAAAATAGCCATAGCACAAATAGGATAAGGCACATCGTTTGGTTTTCTAAAAACTAAAAAACACACAAAAAAAAAAAACCAAAAAAAAGTTAAACAAAAAAATTAAGTTATACTCTCATTTTCAAAATTTTAACCCGAGGGCTAGGGGTAGTAGGACAAAGGGCGGGACGTGGGCCGTCCAACTACTGCAGGGGGTCAGAGGGCCGTTGGCCTGGGGGGTTGAGACACCACCTGCTGTAGAGGGACAGAGGGAACGCCGGCAGAGCTCCCCTCCATACTGGGTTCCAAATGTCTGACGTTACTGGGACTCGTGGTAGAGCACTGTTTGAGCCCAGACACATTCTACGCACGGTAAGAGTCGTTATTGCCAACAATGCATCGAGCATTTGTCCACCATACGTCTTCCAGCGCCCGTCCAACCCATGTCACCGGATAAAAAATCGTGCACCTCCTTGGACTCCTCCAATCTCCTGCACCTCATCCGCTCCTCCCCCCCCCATTCGTTGACCCCCCCGTGTCTGGGTCCTGCCTGCCCAGCCATCCCAGGAGAAGCAAAATAATTTGCCAATTTTGACCCCGGCATAGCTCTGATGAACACTGTTTTCTGACCCTTCTTTTCCCTCCCCACAGCGTCAGCAAACCACTGCCGGTTGCTGATTAGCATTTTCCGATGCCCAGGTATTTTCCCACCAGTCGCAGTCTGTGGGTCGCTTATGACCTTGTTGACGTAACTGAAGAAGTGTTGTAAAGAGAGTTGTCCGACATTAGGAGGACGGGGAACGGTTGAAGTCATACAGTGGGGGCAGTTGTTGTCAGAGCAGGAGCCCGAGGGAATTGAGAAGCAGACTGATGTATCTAGGAGAGATGATAAGGTGACAGACCCAAGCTGTTGAGGGGCCGGGTGAACACAGTGGCTTCTGAGACGATAGAGTCCTCGACCAGAAAGGTTGAAGAGGCATGGTGGGGCCAGAACGAGAATGCCGGGCCAAGAGCTGGTGCATAAGCTGCCAATGTGTCAACTAGTGAAGCTTCCCGTGGCGAGGGCTCCTGGGCGAGGGCTAAGATTTTCAGAATTCTGGGAGGCTGCTTTAGCGTTTAAGGAAACACGGATGACCGACGGACTGTTGTGTGGCCACATTTGCCAAACCAGGATCAGCATGGGTTCCAGCCACCCACTAAAAATAGCTTACACTACCACCAGTATGCTGCAGGCATATGAATGCTAAACAAACCCCCCACTCCCTTGGGCAACAAGCGCGTTCCCTCCTGCTGTGCACACCACCTGCATCTCCTTCCCCTGGTCAGCTGATAGTCAGCCTCCCCCCTGCCCAGGAGGACCTTCCACAAAAAAAAACCCCATCAACGTCGCACTCCACGATCCTCACATCATTCCGACCCACTTTCCGTGCATCCCATCAATCCCCAGACATCTGTGGCCATCTTAAACCTCACAATATAGTCCGCTACCCCCCGGGCCCTCCCCGACGCGTCCCCTCCCTTCATTATTCCCATTGATCTCCGATGCTACGCCTGGAGATGCTGCCCTATAGGCTTATAGAGACCGGAGGCCCTTTCGCGCCTCATTGCGTCTGGCCAGCCACTCGGTAATTATCGCGGTCCCCCCAGCCGCTCACTTACTTGTTCCCTTTTTGATCCCGAATTTGTGGTGTCCGTTCCCAGCCCTAACACGCTCAGCCCGTTGTACATAACAACAATAATCCGTGCGCCCTGACCACACGCGCGCGTTTCCTGACATATGTCCACTGACCACGACACGTGGTGACGATTGTCTTTGGTGCCATGAGCCAGGGACCACTATAATATCAATCTTGACGACTGCATCCTATGGTTTAACTGGTTGAGGCTGGTTACCACTAACCTTCGCTTAACCCTGCGTACTTGGTCCTCCTTCCTTTCCTTAGGAAAAGTCCGATCCCCCCGTTCCGTATTATTTCTTGTCCTTCCCTTCGGTCCAGGTGTTACCCTCAGGCCTACTATGGCCTCCTCCTCCTCACCACCAATCCTCCACCATCTCCTGCCTCTCCCTCCTCCGCACGCCATGCCGTGGCATGGCCGCATCAAGTCGGTCGCTCTAGGCACAGCAGTCAGGCCCGTCGCTAAGCGACAGACAGGTCCTCTGCTGAACCTCGCTGACCATCTAGGGTACATTAACCCTAGATGGTCAGATCGCTCCTACCATATACTGCAATACTACAGTATTGCAATATATGGCATTTTTGCAGGTCATACATTACAATGAGCCACAGGCTCATTGTAACGAACCTGCATAAACCATGTAGCCTTGTGTCAAAAGAAGACCCGAGGCTACCATGGTAACCGATCGCCGCCCCCCGATGAAGTTCGGGGGCGCGGTGATCGGAAAAAAAAGATGGCGGCGCCCGCTCAAAAAAGGGCCAAGTCGTTAAGGGGTAAAGAAGAGTCAGGTTGAATTGGGACCCTAAAATGACTCCAGCTTCTTATGAATCTGTGGTTTAAGATCCCAAATCGACCTCTTTGAAGTCTCTACATTGAGAATTTTTAGGGTTTTTTTCTAAATCACATCATTAGATCCCGTCATTAGATCATTGCGCGTGTGCTGTACCTAAGGCGCTGGCACAGTGAAGGCGGAGTGTAATACACTGGCTTCACTTGCTGCATCAAACGGAACGAGGGACGACATAAGTGAAAAGTTAGCGCTCTATTTTTTACTGATCGCTAAAAAGGCATCTAACACCAGGATGAAGGACTCTAAACCAAGCACACTGACAAACTGGTCTGCGCCCTCTCTGGCAGGATCCGCTCTTCTTTTAGCTTATTATGTCCTGGGTTTTTTTTAAAGCTTTTAAAATTATGAAAATTAGCCCGAGGGGCTCCAGACTCCATAGATGTTAATGGAGGCTCTTGGACTCATTTGCATAATTTTTAAAGCCTTTTTAAAAAAAAACAAAAAACAAAGCCATAAAGCTTAAAGAAGAGCAGATTCTGCCATCAGGTACACACACCAGTATGTCAGTGTGCTTGGTTTACAGTCCTTCATCCTGGTGATAGATTTCCTTTAAAAATCATACATTTTTTTGTTTTTTAGAGCCTATATGACCAGTCCCCTATTTTAATAGAATAGCCCTGGGCCCATATGTCTGACAAGGATCAGGAAAAACACACACTTTCAGATATCCCTTTTAAAAGGCAAAGCAGAGACCAAGAAACCTTAAAAAACTCCGGTTTGAGGAGCCTGCACGCTGTGGAAGCAACTTCAGCCCCGACATCTCCACCACTTATGGCCGGTGGAGCAACCTGCCGCCACGAGCAAGGAAGGGACACAATTATTGCAACAACCATCGACATAGTGAATAGTTCAGCAGATGTTGGAGTTAACCCAGCACGCGGGAAGAACTTCACACGTTTAGAGAAAGTTTACGTGTCACACAAACTTTTTTTCACAACTTATTTGCGATACAGTTTCATCAAAACCAAAGCAGGTGTAGATCATAATGGGTACGACCTAATTCTCTGGCGAACTATTTGAAAAGGGCTCCCCCCCCTCCCATCCAAGTCTTCAATATAGCAGGTTAGTTTTTTTGTAAGTGGGTTCTCCATGCTGCATGACAGCCATGGCTGACAGCAGGTATGATTCCACCTTGGGCACTACTTACCCGGTCTGTCGCTATCCCCCGATCCGAGCGATTCGATGAAGATAGCTCGTGCGCCCGATTTTCGCCCTGCATGTGTCGCTTCCCCCTCCGAGGTCTTCCGGAGTTCAACCTCTTCTTTTCCGTATTCATTGAGTGCTGACTTGCGATAGCAATTTGAAAGTAAATCCTGTTCGTAGTTCCGAAACCGTCAGTTTTTCTGATGCCGCCCCCGAGTTGTTGTGTGCATGCAAGCCGCGGCGATGAGACAAACCTGATCGAGTGCAACACATTCCCAGCCGCGACTGATGTCGGCGCAGATACGAACAAAATGTGCGGCTGCAAACCCTTAGTAAATGACCACCATTCTTTAAAGTATCCCCCAAACGCTGTTTTGTTAGCAAGTGACTGCGCCCCCATGGGCTTAGCAAATGGCTCAACTCGCCTTCATGCGCTGGTTGATCTCTGTGAACATACCATTGATAGTCGCTAATCCCCTTTTTTATTACTTACTTATTTGGGTCAAGATGTTTCAGTATTTTTCGGTTGTTGAAAAATGTTTAACGTTTTTTTTGGGTCAAAGTTTGGCAAAAAAACTCCTTCACGATGGTGAAGAATTATTGGAGTAAAATTCTAAACATGATCAATGCTACGGGTATACTTGACATGGGATATGGGGAGCTTGAAGAAAAAGCTAAAAAGAAAACAAAAAATGTTGTCTAATTCTTAATGATGTGTGGATGTATAGTAATCCCACGTCTGTTTACGAGGGTTATGAGAGGGCCGTCAAGCACCTCCGCATATGAAGCGATCACCCACCAGGTAACACCCACGATCGGTGCTAAAACATTCGCAGGTATTAACCCCCTTGACTTGGCCGCGGACGGGGATCAATGGGGCTGACGATGAGTTTCATGACAGCCTGAATGAAAGTCCTCAAAGACTTTTTTGTAGTGGCAGGTGACTACGCTGGCTCTTCTTCCGGAGCAGGGAGGTACCGAGGCACCAGCTTTGCACAAGAGGGAGTGAAAAAATATAAAAGTTAGCAGAGCATGGAGGGACTTCTTCGACACCTCAGAGCCCCTCAGGCTATCTATATATATTGCTAATTTTCTCTTTACAAATAAAATAATTCTGTTATTTTTAAACTAATTCTTATCTAATAGCACCACAGATACCGCAAGCGACTGCACAAAGCATGTTCAAATTAGTCGTTTTTTGGAGATTTGGGAGTAACACCAGAGGCAACCCGCAAACAAACGAAGAATACAAACTCTTTGCAGATGTTGACTTGGATGGGATTTCTTGAACCCAGGGACCCCACGCGTGCAAGGCAGAAATGATACCACGCTGGATATTCAAAAATGACAGAAGGGACGCAATGCATTGGAAACCATTAAAAGTTGGGGTCTACCATGGCAGGATTCTTTTTAAAAAATCAAAGTCCATCATTGTAATCACCTGCTCCCTCAAGTTACAGAAAGAAATACAGAAAGTATACAAACCTGATTCACGAGAAGAGTTTGGAACAGATGGGAGGAGGTTAGAGTCGTTTCTATGACATAGGTCACTATCAATTTACTTCTTAAAGAGGTGTCACATGTCCCAGTGACCACCTAAAAACAGTTGTAATGAGGGAGGTTGGGGGTTGTGTCAAAAACATGACTCGATTACCTCGTCCAGGGTCTCACTGGTGTCCTCCCGCACTCTTCCCGTGATGGGGGCCACCCTGTTTGTTGTAGATGGGAACAAGCGAACTCAGCTCTTGCAGCTTTAGGGCCAGGGGCACTCATGTCCACCCATGCACCATATCTCCTACACCTGTCGATAATCTAAGCTTTGGCACCAGTGGTCGGGTGGGCATAGACCGGCGGCGGCCCAAAGCTTGGCAAGAGTGGAGAGTTTCGGACGCCAGAACAGAAACCGGGGCACGGCCCAGAGAGTGCCGGCAGATCGGGATACTGCGGAGCGCGAGGAAGAGGTAAGGTTGTCGAAGGTAGGGCTAATATATAAAATTTTTTTCATCGCACCCAAGCCACCTGTAAACCCGATAACATGCACTACTATTCACTTGAGTTGATGTCAATTGCCCAAAACATTGCAAAGAGAAAGAAACTCCAGTCACCCTCCACCAGGGCTGGTAACCAAAACACAGAATTTAAAAACACAACCAGGCACAAAACATCGATTATATTATATAAATTGTATGTAAGTTTACGTGATTCTTAGTATACTTAGTTATGCAAATCTTGTGTCCAAAATTAGAGGACAACTAAAAACTTCGGTAAGCAGAGGGCCTATATTACTGATACGATCATCGGCTCTATTCTGAAGAGTCCCATCACCCATTCACTCGGACGTGCGTTAAAGTATTAGTGCAAACGAATAAGGGCTCCCCACATTGATTTTTTTTAATAGCAAACCAACTTAAAATTATCTGCAAGGACAAAAACACAAAGAATGACTGGAAAAACTAAGGCTCTGAGGTTTTGGCCTCGCATATGGTAAGCTTATCTTTCCTTTGGCTGAAGACGTCTCACATTGAGTATTGTAAGAGGTTGTCCTTAGAGTTTCACTTTCTGTGAGTATTGTGAGCAGCCATTTATTCAAATCAGGTCTTTGTCGGGCTCAGGGGTAAGGGGCCCACTGGACCACACCGGCATGGACTAAGCCCGACACTTGGGACCCGAAATCTAGTGGCCATCTTGGTTTTCAACCAGAACCCCAGCCAAAGGCGGGTTTGGTTCTGATGCTGTGCGTGGTACCACCAGGTCGTTCCACAAGGTGGGGCTTTTCCTTGTGGCAGCCAAGGGAGGTGGATACCCCAGACGTTGAAACAGGATAGTAGTCGGGACAGCCCAGGCGAGTCAAGGCAGGCACAGGACCCAAGACAAAAGTCAATAGCAAGAACCGCGAACCGGGGTCATCAGGAAATACAGAACAATAGCAAAGCTCAAACAAGCGTTTCTAGGCTGTAGGACCAAAAACAAAGATCTGCGGGTCGCAGGTGTTCGGGGAGACTGCTGAATTCACAGAGTTTGGTTATGGCCAACTCCAAATTAACAGGCACGCTGGCCCATAAATCTTCTGAAGAGCCGGTGAGCCACACCCTTGGAGACGTACACGCAGAGCCGCGCTGGAGCAGGAGCAAGGATGGGTCGAGTACAAGCTGGCTTGGGGCCTGGGGCACACGGAAGGGCACAGGGACCCTCGAACCCAAAGACATGGTGTGGGAAGTCACTCGTGACTGTCTTCTTGTTGCATCTCAAAGAGATGTTAAAGGAAGATGATGCAAAGGGAAAATTGCCAAGCTGGTGGCCACACCCTTATTTGTGAACCACCCGATGGGGGGGGATCCTAGTGGTTTTATAGCTTCATTTATCGCTGTGGTGATGGTTTTGTTGGCATAATTATTATTTGGCACGATTTGTGTGATAAATATGCCTGGTTGACTGAGATATAAAGACGTTCGTGCTATTTTTTTTTTACAACTATATAAACTTATTAATCCCCTGATTGGTGACACTTTTTTGTTACACAGTGTTCAGGCAGTAGCTATAGTACAGAAAATCGAGAAGAGGACAGCAACTCACATTATCCCTTCATGATTTGGTTTGCCCGCAGCTAGAGGTCAGCCGCGTCAGGACTTCAAATGGCTCTCATTGGAAGAGGAGCCGCGCCACGAAGAGAATAAATTTATTTTGGAGGGAAGAAGAATCTTATTGTTGCATTCATCAAGGTATAAAACGCGACGTTTCGATTCTAATGCGAATCTTTTTTCAGCATAAAAAACATATGACCAAAAACCAAACATATATATAGGGAAATTAGTGATGTACATGATTTCCTTTAGTGACGTAAAACAGAGCTATAGTGCATTATTTATCATATAAAATTCATATAAACATAGTTTTGATCACAGAGGTATAGATAGGATTATAAACAATCAAAGGTGCATATCTATTGTGCAATAACGTATAGAACAAGAAGTATAAGGGCCGTGATCAAGCCTCTACGGGTGTATCTCATTAGTACCAAAATAGAAACGGCTAATACATCGGGCCGATGCCCCCACTGCGCATGAGCTGGTATTGCTGGTAGTCAGACAAACACTTCCTTTCCATTTCACGTGTCTTGACCGGCTCTTCTGTTTCGGTCCCGATCATGTGAATCCATAACTACACGTGCCCGATGCCTCGGGACCAGTGACCCTTGGAAACATCAGAGGGACGACGATTGGCAATGCAGCATCAACGACATATTTGGTAAGTATATTATACGAATATATTGCAAAAGGATCAAGTATCTGGGCAATTAGACAATGTAAATCGATAATCACCAATATTTTAAAAACGTAATCTTTCTCGTATTGTAATATCCCATAGGCTCCCCACCCCGGAGGTCATCAATTGTATATCATAATTTATAACGTCACGTATTGGTATCGGATGGCACACACCATGATCCCCACAGCACGAGACTGTGAAAGGTATTAAGCACTCTTACACCAAGAAACACGAGAGAGAAACAAACATCCAATAGATTTCATTCCATTCACCGTTTCTCTTTCCCTTAAGCAATAAAGTGGCAAACACTCTGAGAAGGAAAATTGAGTCAATCGTCGGAGACTCCCCTACCCAAACAAACGGAGTTAAATGCAAAAATCCTCCGATTATGGCATACGGAGACCAAAAAATTTGGGGATCGTCTGGTGCATGCTGATATCGTTGATCAATTGGGGCATTCAACTAAGGAAAAACTGGCAGTTTCCATGTTTAATGAAACTGTCTGTAATGTATATAACGTTGTTAAAAGGAGACACATTCTGTCCCACCCTCGTACGGGTAGGAGATACACATTAAGCACATTTTCATGTACCTTCAAAATTTGTATATTATTTGATCACATGCCCATGTGGTTACCTATACGTAGGGTGGACTACACAGGATTGTGCATGCGATAAAAAATCACACGACAATAGAAACTTCGAACATGGAAAAAAACGATCTCCCCCTCCAGACCACTTCATTGCGAAGACACCATCCCCAGTCTCACACACGTGCCGATTTTCGGATTAAGACGGTGAGTACAGAATAGACGAGTCGACGAGAGGAGTGGTAGATAGGGAAAGATCATTTAAAACGACTTGAACTGAGACGTGGTCTATGATTGGGACTCACTTGACCCACATGGGCTAGACAACAGGGATTTAAGATGGGTAGGAGTTTATTTAGGCTACTTCTGAACGGGATATATACCTTGTTCGTACCAAATAGTTTCTTCTGACCGATTTAAATTAGTATTTCCAGTACTATCGGCATATTCTGCTCCTTTGTTTTATATGCGAATGCCTTTATACTACTCACATACCTATAACCTGTATATGTTTTCTTTCCAGACATGAATTCATATGAAACTTAGTACCTCATCGAATCGATATTCTGACACCCTTCTACTTCCTTGTGTGTTCCATCCTCCCCCCTTCCTTGATAGAGATACTGTTACGTGTTTCAGGTACCAGTTGGCATAATCAATTTAAAACCCCCCCTTTCTCTTTTGTTTTGATTTTTTTATAGCATGGAGGTGCATGTATGTCTATGTTAAAAAAGCCATAATATGTATGATTTCTATATATATATACCACAACCCGGGACAAATATATGCTTTGGACCTAATTGGTCGCCCAAGTATGATATACTCCTTACGGTGTCCTTGCACGAAATGTATTATACATGTCCCGTTTGTGTGGTTGATTGGTTTCTCTGTTTGGACCAAACATTGAGGGGTTGACATACTGATCTATATTGATCTGGCTCTAATTGCTGAATATTCAATGTACGTTAAACCCCTAGGTACCAATAAACCAGTATGGAATCTAGGAGATGGATGAGTGGACCTCCGAATTATTTATCTTTTTATGGTAAATTATTGTTCTGCTGGTGGATTCATGGGGTGCCATCCGATACCAATACGTTACAGTTATAAATTATGATATACTTGATGGAACCCCGGGTGTGGGGGAGCATATGGAGTATTACACATAAAGTACTTTTAAATATTGGTTATTTCGATGTACATGTTGATTGCTACAGATACTTGGATTCCTTTTTGGCAATATATGTCGTTATAAGAACTTACCTTATATGTCGTGTGAGCGTGGCATTGCAATCGTCGTCCCCTCTGATATGTTCAAGGGGTCTGTGGTCCGAGCTCGGGTCCGTGATTAGGATCACACTGATCGGAACCAAACAAAGCCGGCAAAGAACTGAAAATGAAGGAAGAGATGTTGTTGACTACCAAATAACCACGCAGCGCAAGTGGGGGCAGTCGCCCGATCGTATTGGAGACCTTTACTATGTTTGCGTCAAATGAGAACCCCTGTAGAGCTTTGATCACGGCCTTAACTCTTCTGTTCTATACTGGTATTGCACATTAGATTGCACCTTTTAATTGGTTATAATCATTATACCTCTTGCAAACTATGGTTTATCGAATTTATGATAAATATGCAACTTTAACTTCGTTTACGTCACGAAGAAATGTGTCATCACTATTCCCTAATATATGTTTGTTTTTGGTCATGTTTTCTAGCTTAAAAGCTTCGCATTAGAATCGAAACGTCGCTTGTTTTATACCTTGTGATGCACCAAGAAGATTTCCTCATATTTTATAACTCTTCGGTGGCTGCGGCTTCCTCCTCACAACAGGCGTATAGTTACAACTGGACCACCAAACCGTGTACGGCACGTTACATAATCTCGTTACTTACCTTACTATTCTTGCTTAACCTATTTACATTGTTACAGTACATACCAAGATATAGACAACATGCTAGAGGTTACATTTTAAATCAGATTATACTGATCGGGTAGCAGTGAAACCAGTCCTGGTCGGAAGGGACACTGTCCATTGCTGCTGAGGCAACTTTGTGCCGGGGAAATTTAAGCCATCGCTAACCACAATGCTGGTTCTCAGAGGTTTCCTGACGTGCCCAGATATAGCAAAAAATGATTTCAAGAGAGACCAGTACCAGTCCTGTGAGGGTTTCTGGACATGAGGAACACAATGCATCGCACGACCGATCCTCTGCATTGGCCTGTGGCACAATTCAGACTAGAAAACAACCTTGTCAAAGAGGAAAAAAAGACACTTGGATAACAAAGTAAGAACTTTAGCATTAGAAATGTAATTATTTTTTGGGGGGGTTAAAAATACAAAAATAGTTATCAGGGTATTCCGGCTGCATACAGAGAAAACCCCATACTGTCTATAAATAATGAATATACACAAAACCCAATGTCATTAGTACCAAAATGTAGCTTAAAGGTGTTGGATTTATGATTGCAAAAAATTTTATGGGCTTCTAAAGTAGGTGGAGTATTCACCAAGATGGGCCGCCACTGGAAAACTAACAAGTTCCCATGATCCTTCATTTCAATAACAGCTCCTCTCTCTATGCTTTGCTCTCAGTAATAATGTAACAAGCTTTCCGCTCTGTACCATAGTAATTATGTTGTAAACTGTGCTGATGGTGGGTAAATATGTCTGCCACCCCACCTCAGTCTCTAATACCCCCAGAAGGTCCATGTTTCCTATATTGTTACCCCTGGCCTACTCTCCTCTGTTGAGGATTAATGGCTCTGGGGGGCAGAAATGTTTTTACTTCAAGCCTTCGACTGTGTGACATTACATGAAGGCAAGGGAGGGGGAAGCAATGAACAGACACGGGGAGGGATCACAGTGTAACAGCCTGTGAATTGCAGCTTGGTGGGGCTCTGGTAACTTACCCAGAGCCCTTCTGGCTCATCATGGATTTGAAGTGGGTTTCTTTTCTTTCATATGATTCTTTTTCTCTTTGAGTGAGGGGACGGGTTATAAAGCAAATTCCTAGCACTCGACGTCAAAGGCAGTCAAGGTTTTGCTTCATAAACTATGGCGGACTTTGAAATGTATGGAGAGACCTAAAATAAGTATTAAAGGGCTATCCCATTACAACAAAATAATGTTTAATTTGTATGATTAAAAATATACAATCCTCTCCACTTTCTGGATCATTTCTTCATGTTTTCTAGATCTCTGCTTGCTGTCATCCTATAGGAAGCTTCTATGTTACCTTCACAGGACTGAAAATCTGACCATGGCCACACAGGTGCAACAGCTCGTTATATCACAGCTCTGATTCCTCCAATGTATCTACGCGCTGTGGCACCGTGTGGACCACTTAGATTCTGTCCATTGAGTAACAGTAGAAGCTTTCTATAGTATGCAGCAAGCAGAGATCTAAAAAAACGTTGAGGAATTGATACAGAAAGTATATTGGAGAATTGTATATGATTTTTATAATACAAGCAATAGCATTATTTGTTAAATGGACGACCCCCTTTAATTCTGGATGTTAACTGTAATTAGTTTACTTTTACTAAGATAGGCCCATTGGCATGATTAACATTCTCCTGTGATTACATTTTGAACATTCTGGACAAAACTTCAAAACTCAGACGACTAAATGGTCCCAAAATTGCAAAGAGATGAGACGATTGGAATTCTGTACTGACCATTCCTGGTACCAAAATCAGAAAAGAGAGAGAAAGCATCTTCTGATTAATTGGAGGACTTAATACATTACTGCAACATGTTACTAATCCCCACAACAGGACGACGGCTAATTAGTTCTTTCCTATCTAACCAGAGCGTTTCCATCTATGTTTGTATAAATATAATATATATAATTACAAGACCTCCCAATGTAAAGTCACACGCAACATCATTTTTTTCTTATCTAAGGAGTACATGTCACTAAAAGAGATGGGGGCGTTACCAGATCCCCTCGTTGCGTTGTATCAGTTTCTTCTCCCAGTTTCTTCATATTTTTAAAATGATCTATTAAAAAACATATTTTACATCGAACTCTATTAATTTGGTATCCCCCCACAATGGTACCACCTATGAATAAAGGGAAGGTCTCATTTGGAACAAATAGTGGCAGGATACTACAGAGCCACAAACAGTGGAGCCAATTGGTTTTCGCCAATTTAACCACGTTTCCGATTTTTTCTTCAATACGTTCACTGCAAGTCCAATTTTATACAGAAAGAACAAGTCCACAAAGAGCTCTGTTTGATAGAAAAAAAGTATGATTTTCTGATAGTGGGGGAACAAAAAAACGAAACTCAAAAAGGGCCAAAGTGTGTTAAGGGGTTTAAAGAAGAGTCAGCAGGGCGTAATACAGCGTCGAGCAGCCTTTCTAGCAGCCACTATGGGGCCGCGGGTTGTCAGGGGGCCCCCGTATCACTGACCTGACACAATAAAAGGGAGGATGGCTCACCAGTACCTATGATGGTGTATTGGTCTGTTTTTGTGAGACACTTTCTTGCTTAGTATGGTTGCATATGGCAGGCGTATGTATGTGTATAATGCACATGTGTTGTATATATATTGGGATGTTAACTCGCATGGTGGGAGTATAATCTAATATTGTATATCTTTTAAGTGGGAGGCCGGGGGGCCCACCTGCAGTAGCTCTGGGCCTTATGCTTGGACCCTGTCTCTCCTAGTTACGACACGCACTGATTGAATGGGACCCCTACAAATGACTCACAGCTTCTTATGAACCTGAGGTTTAAGGAAAACCTACCACTTCGATAGGCTTATACAGGACATGCTGTGCCACAGCTCAGGGTGGCGCTATCTTTCGTTATGTTTTGTAAACTGTTTTAAAGTGTTTAAAACACTTTATTAATGTTTATATACCGAACATCTCCGTTCCTCCCGCACCAGTGCTCTGCACTCTGGCCACTGCGCGCATACACAACTTACCTATCACCTTCAGGGCCATACAGGTGCATGGGCATGTCTGTTTGCGCCGAGTGCAGAGCACGGTGCGGGAAGCTAGTTCGGATATAAACATTAATAAAGTGTTTTAAAACGCTTTTTTTTAAAACTGTTTTAAAAACAAACAAAGATAAGTTGCTGGTCACACTCACCAGCTCAAGCCCTATCCAAGTCGGTAGGTTCCTTTAAGATCCCAAATCGACATCTTTGACAGTCTCTACATAACGAATAGAATTTATTTGTTAGATCCCGTGGCCGCAGGCCTAGTCCTTGCAATGCGCCAAGGAAGGATAATGCCCTGGCTTATTGCACATGTGATTTTGTACTAAGGCGCTTGCACAGTGAAGGCGATGTATATACGCTGTGTGCTCCCCACTTGCTTGCAAACAAATGGAACAGATAAGTAAAAACTTTAGTGCTCTATTTTCATCATTGGCTAAAAAGGCAATTAAACACCGGATGATAGGACTGTAACCAGCAACTGACATACTGGTCTGCACCCCGCTGGGCAGGATCCGTCTTCTTTTACGCTTACATATGCCCTATTTGTTTTGGTTTTTTTTAAAGCTTTTAAAATATGAAATTAGCCCGGGGCCTCCAGAACTCCATAAGATGTTAATGGAGGGCCTATTGGGCTAACTTGCAGATTTTAATCCCTTTTAAAGAAAAAACAAAAAAAACCAAGCCATAGGAAAAGTAAAGAGAGCAGATTCTGCCATCAGGTACACACACAGTTGTCAGTGTGCTTCTCGTAGCGAGGTTCAGCAGAGGACCTGTCTGTCGCTTAGCGACGGGCCTGACTGCTGTGCCTAGAGCGACCGACTTGATGCGGCCATGCCACGGCATGGCGTGCGGAGGAGGGAGAGGCAGGAGATGGTGGAGGATTGGTGGTGAGGAGGAGGAGGCCATAGTAGGCCTGAGGGTAACACCTGGACCGAAGGGAAGGACAAGAAATAATACGGAACGGGGGGATCGGACTTTTCCTAAGGAAAGGAAGGAGGACCAAGTACGCAGGGTTAAGCGAAGGTTAGTGGTAACCAGCCTCAACCAGTTAAACCATAGGATGCAGTCGTCAAGATTGATATTATAGTGGTCCCTGGCTCATGGCACCAAAGACAATCGTCACCACGTGTCGTGGTCAGTGGACATATGTCAGGAAACGCGCGCGTGTGGTCAGGGCGCACGGATTATTGTTGTTATGTACAACGGGCTGAGCGTGTTAGGGCTGGGAACGGACACCACAAATTCGGGATCAAAAAGGGAACAAGTAAGTGAGCGGCTGGGGGGACCGCGATAATTACCGAGTGGCTGGCCAGACGCAATGAGGCGCGAAAGGGCCTCCGGTCTCTATAAGCCTATAGGGCAGCATCTCCAGGCGTAGCATCGGAGATCAATGGGAATAATGAAGGGAGGGGACGCGTCGGGGAGGGCCCGGGGGGTAGCGGACTATATTGTGAGGTTTAAGATGGCCACAGATGTCTGGGGATTGATGGGATGCACGGAAAGTGGGTCGGAATGATGTGAGGATCGTGGAGTGCGACGTTGATGGGGTTTTTTTTTGTGGAAGGTCCTCCTGGGCAGGGGGGAGGCTGACTATCAGCTGACCAGGGGAAGGAGATGCAGGTGGTGTGCACAGCAGGAGGGAACGCGCTTGTTGCCCAAGGGAGTGGGGGGTTTGTTTAGCATTCATATGCCTGCAGCATACTGGTGGTAGTGTAAGCTATTTTTAGTGGGTGGCTGGAACCCATGCTGATCCTGGTTTGGCAAATGTGGCCACACAACAGTCCGTCGGTCATCCGTGTTTCCTTAAACGCTAAAGCAGCCTCCCAGAATTCTGAAAATCTTAGCCCTCGCCCAGGAGCCCTCGCCACGGGAAGCTTCACTAGTTGACACATTGGCAGCTTATGCACCAGCTCTTGGCCCGGCATTCTCGTTCTGGCCCCACCATGCCTCTTCAACCTTTCTGGTCGAGGACTCTATCGTCTCAGAAGCCACTGTGTTCACCCGGCCCCTCAACAGCTTGGGTCTGTCACCTTATCATCTCTCCTAGATACATCAGTCTGCTTCTCAATTCCCTCGGGCTCCTGCTCTGACAACAACTGCCCCCACTGTATGACTTCAACCGTTCCCCGTCCTCCTAATGTCGGACAACTCTCTTTACAACACTTCTTCAGTTACGTCAACAAGGTCATAAGCGACCCACAGACTGCGACTGGTGGGAAAATACCTGGGCATCGGAAAATGCTAATCAGCAACCGGCAGTGGTTTGCTGACGCTGTGGGGAGGGAAAAGAAGGGTCAGAAAACAGTGTTCATCAGAGCTATGCCGGGGTCAAAATTGGCAAATTATTTTGCTTCTCCTGGGATGGCTGGGCAGGCAGGACCCAGACACGGGGGGGTCAACGAATGGGGGGGGGAGGAGCGGATGAGGTGCAGGAGATTGGAGGAGTCCAAGGAGGTGCACGATTTTTTATCCGGTGACATGGGTTGGACGGGCGCTGGAAGACGTATGGTGGACAAATGCTCGATGCATTGTTGGCAATAACGACTCTTACCGTGCGTAGAATGTGTCTGGGCTCAAACAGTGCTCTACCACGAGTCCCAGTAACGTCAGACATTTGGAACCCAGTATGGAGGGGAGCTCTGCCGGCGTTCCCTCTGTCCCTCTACAGCAGGTGGTGTCTCAACCCCCCAGGCCAACGGCCCTCTGACCCCCTGCAGTAGTTGGACGGCCCACGTCCCGCCCTTTGTCCTACTACCCCTAGCCCTCGGGTTAAAATTTTGAAAATGAGAGTATAACTTAATTTTTTTGTTTAACTTTTTTTTGGTTTTTTTTTTTTGTGTGTTTTTTAGTTTTTAGAAAACCAAACGATGTGCCTTATCCTATTTGTGCTATGGCTATTTTATAGCCAAGTTATTAAAGACACACTAATTGCAGGAGAGATGACACTTGAGTTATTAAAAAAAAATAAAAGTTGTTAAAATAAAAAAGGATTGGAAAGGCAGGACTGTGACTAATTGAAATCCAACCCCGTGCGCCCTCGGGGCCCTTCTAATAAATGTTCCCCTTGGTCTTTGCTATGGATTATGTGCGTCACTAATGTCGAAAAACACAGTGGTAGTCGGTCGCAAGTCCTCACTCCCAAATTGCTCCACAATTTGTAAGTGATGCACATTGTCAGAACTCAACCACAGCCGATACAACCAGCCAACGATCAAATAATATAAGCTACTGTAGGCGCTGTAAGTAAGCCGTTTGGATTCTCCTATGGTATTTCTAGCTAAAGCTAATTAAAGCACACTACTATTGCCAGATGATGAGGAGAGGACGCTGACTGATGAGTTTGAGTATATGAAAAAAATAAACGTAAATAAAACAGAAAATGGCACAGGACTGTGCCTAATTACAAAAAACCCCTAAATAAATTTTCCCACTTGGTGTTTGGTTGTGACTGAGGTGGAAATGTGTGATCATAAGAGCTAAACACAACCGGTTAGCAAAAGTCCCCCCGACTAAGTTGCAATCACATTATGGTACTAGCTGCCTACTAGTGCCATGCAGAAGCCCTAGGTCTAAAGCCAAATAAAAAAAAAAGTATAACGTTATTGTAGCCCTTAAGAGGGCTGTTGGGTTGTGGTAGAATCACTCCTGCCCTAACAGGTATGCTAATAGAACAGCAACAACGCTTTCCTTATGACCAGAAATGAAAGATCTCTCAAATAGCGGCAAGTCAAGACACAGAATGATCCTGCACGAGCAACAGCAGCCCAGCGGGACCACGAGGATAGTCTATCCACAAGGGTAACCTGATTATCGGCTCCAGCAACCACTCTATATACGTGTAAGTCGGCGACCGTCATGCTGGGTGGAGTGCAGAGCGTATCTGGCTTTGATTTGGATCTGCTTTTATGGCCGCCCAAAAAGAAAAAACTGGAAGGGGGAAGCGAGGGGAAGGGACGCTGCCTTTTCTAGAGCGGCGGGCGGAAAATATTCGTCCGCAGCAAAGAGACAGGAATGAGTAACGATAGATGCCCTTTCTTTCTGATCGACCTCAAGCTCGGTTAACGTAGATATGTTCGCTCATTCTCTACTTGCCACACAAATGAATTGGTTTCCCGCAAGTACGTCCGAACTTCCGTCGGCCCAGAATCCCAGAAAAGTCGGCAAAACACCCCAAAACCAATGAAAATGGCGGCACCGGGGGACCCTAGTGGACTATTAACGCCCCTTTTTTTAAGTGGCCTAATTATTAGTTTTGCTGCAAGTTGACCTTGTTGCCCCTCCTGATGCTGCCTGATGCAGTGGCTCAACTACCCTGAGGGATGGTTTGCCCATCTGAAGACATGTCATTGAGAGCTCTGAAGAAAGAGGGGGAGGGGGCGGAAGAAGAGAAAGAAAAGCTGAAGAAGGAGATACAAAAATATTGTTGTTAATTCCTTAATATGATGTGCTGTACTAGTAATCCCAAGTCTGTTACACGGGGTATGGAGGAGGGGGCTCCCACACCTCCCGCAGAATGAAGGCGAGCACCACCGATTGGTAACAACTAAGATCGGGTGCTAGCACCTTTGAGGTATTAACCCTTTGACTGCCGGATTCCGCGCGGGAGCAATGGGGGCTTTTGAAAGATTGTAGTTTCCATGACAGCCTGAAGTCTGTAGACTGACTTTTTGAGAGAGGCGGTGAAGTCGCTGGCTCTTCTGCCTGTGAAGCAGGGGGAGGTACAAGGCAGCCAGCTTTGTAACAAGAGAGTGGCAAGATTAAAAAGTTGTGGCAGCAGCATGGAGGAGCTCTCTTGCACACATCAGAAACCCCTCAGGTTATCTATAGATTGACAAAATTTTTTTTTGAAAAAAATTAATACTATTCTTTATTTATTTAGCACACACCAGATCACGCAGTCGCTGCACATAAAGCAAGTCAATTAGTATGTTTTGTTAAGCAGGCTTTGTGGGAGGTGGGGTAAACGGTATGAGGACCCGAGGGAACACCCGCGCCACTGCACATCAAAAGACCGAGAACATACAACACTCTTTGCAGATTGGAACCTGGATGGGCGACTTGAACCTAGGGACCCCCAGCATTTGAATGGCAGAAGTGTATACCCAATCTGGATATTAAACCTACAGTCAAAGGCCCCCTGTATTGGCTTGGTTTAAACATAAAAGGGTTAGGTGGTCTACCTATTGACAGATCTTTTTTTTAAAAAACTAAAGTCCTCCACGATCACTCTGCTCCGCCTCGAGTAAAGAAAAGTACAAGCAGAGAAGGAAAGTATAAACTTGATTCACGAGACAGATTTGGACACAGATATGGTTGGAGGGAGGTGTGAGGGTTGAACGAAATCTTTATTAGATACATAGGCCATATATCCATTAATTTAACAGGAGGTTGTCCAATGATCATGAAAACCTAAAAAATAGTGAGGAGGGGTCCGAGCGGGTGTTTAGGGGGTCTTTGTGTGATGGGTAGTTGTTGTGTAAAACAACATTACCTACAGTTACTTACATCGTCCAGGGCTCTAGTGTCCTGCGCCTCACTCCTCAGTGAAGGTGGCCCCTGTTTGGTTTTAGAGGGACATGAAGATCAGGCTCTCGACAGCTTTAGGGGCGTGGCCAGCCAGTCATGTCCACCCTATCACCATATCCTAGCACCTGATAAAGCGTTGGCACAGTGGTCGGTGGCATGAGTGAATGGCGGCAAGAAAGCTGCTAAGGAGCGGAGGTTCTGGCCAAACAGAGGCCATTTAGGGAGAACGTGCATTGGGAAGAGCGTATGGAGGGGATACGGGGGGAGCGCCGGTAAGAGGGTAAGGTCCTCGTTAATTTTTTTCCAATCCCACCCCAAGCCACCCTTGGAAAAACCGATAAAAACGGACGATGAAAGGCAGGGAAGAACGACAGGGAAAACAAGAAGTGAAAAAAAACAGAGGGAAAGAAGGAAAAAGTGGAAGAGAGAGGAGCGCGGCGAAACCACGGAGGGCGGATAGGAGAGAGAGATGCGACAGAAGAGCAATACCCCCCCACCGATTATCCGCCCACTTATGCTGACCTCTGGGTAAGCTCTTGGATGCTTTTACTGATAAGTCCAGACTGCATTGTATCAGCTTTTGTTGTAAAGGTGTCTGTAATGAAAGCTTTTTTAGTGATATCCTGGTCCACTTACAGCAAAAAATTTTGAAACTTCAAGGTCATTTGGGCCCAAAAGAACAGAAATGGGTGTCTCGAACTTCATTATAAGAATATTACATTCCGATCTTGCATACAAATTCATACTTTAAGAAGCAAACCTCTCACGACCCTATCTTGTAGTAACCCAGGGACTGCCTGTCTATTTACTTGTGTGATTCGTGTTCATGCTTAACAGAAAACTCCAGGTCACCCTCCTATCAGCTGGGGGTAACCAAAAACAGGCAATATAAAAAACAAATGAGGCACAAAATCGGATATATAAAAACTGTAGTAATGTACGTGAGTCTTAGATGAATTAGTTTATGCCAATATCGTCCAAATTAGTTGGATCAAAACTAAAACTGTGGAAGCACAGGGAGTATTCCAGTTCTATAGCGTTCTATTTGAAAGAGTCCAATCATATCCGAGACGTTTTACATATAACTGGATTGTGTGTCAATCAGTGACTGAGTGCAGAACTCTACACATTGCTTTTAATGCATAGCAAATACTAATATTACCTGAAGGAACTAAACACAAAGATTGCTGGGAAAATTACAGCTCTGAGGTATTTAGTTGCCTCTATATGGTAGCGTTATCTTTCTCCTTGGTGAGAACCTGAAGACCGTTCACATTGCAGTATTGTAAGATCGTTGTCTTCTAGATTTCATTTTCTGATGTAGGTATTGTGAGAGAATGTTTATTCAAATCAGGTCTTTGTCGGGCTCCCAGGAGGGTAGGGGACCCACTGGACCACAAGGACATATACTAAGCCGAACGTTGGGACTGGAATCATCTAGTGGGCATCTGGTTTTCACTCAGAAACCGACCACCAAAGCGGGGTTGGCTTGCTGTGGTCGTATGGTACAACCAGTCGTTCCACAGGTGGGCTTTATCCATTCTGTGGCAGCCAAACGGCGAGTGTACCCGCAGAGTTGAAACAGGCATAGTAGTCGGACAGGCAGGTAGCAGGAAACAAGTATAAAGGTCAATAGCAGAACCCGGGGTTCACACGGAAATAAGCAAACAATAGCACAAGGACTTCAAACCAAGTTAGGGTAGGACACACAAGATCTGGCAGGGTCGAAGCTATTCAAGCTCTGGGGACTGCCCATAAAGCCGCTGGCCATACAATTTCTGAAGGGGTAGCACTCCCTGGGTGAAACCTACTGCAGAGCCGCCTTCCGACGCAGATCAGAGCAGGATGGTCGAGTACAAGCCCTGGGGCGCTGGGGCACACGGAAGGGCAGGGCTTGACCCACTTCGAACCCAAGACATGGGTTTGTGGGAGCACTCGTGACTGTCTTCTTTGTGCATCTCAAAGAGATAAAGGAAGATAGATGCAAATCGGGAAGTTGCCAACTGTGGCCACACCTCCTTATTTGTGACACCCCCATGGGGGGGGGGGTGATCCTGTGTTTGGGTTAGCTGTCATATCGCTAGTGGTGATGTTTTGTTGGCATTTAATTATCTATTAGCGCACGTCTTGGGTGTGTGATGATAAATTATGCCTGGTGTTGAATAAAGAGGTCTGTCGCTATTTTGTTTATGTTATGATAATAACGTTATTAATCCCCTGGTGACAACTTCTGTTTGTACACAGTCTGCGGGGAGTTGTGTCCTGTTTTGTATGTTGTATTTATGACAACAGATTGGGAATGACACGGGGTCTTTACATACTGCTGGTATTGCTTAACCTTATTTACATCTTATATGCCTTTATACAATATAGACACTATATTAGAGTATTAGGGTACATACAGATACAGTGGAATGTGCTGAGGGGATGAGAACACCTGAAAGGAGCAAGGGGGGGGAGGGATAAAAGTAAAAGGGACTAAGGCAAGTTGTGCTAACAGCCTGCTGTGAATTTGCAGATGGGTGGGGCTTGGTAACTTACCCAGAGCACTTTCTGGCTCATCATGGATTGTGAAGTGGGTGTCTTTCATATGGATTCTTTCTCTTTGAAGTGGTACAGCCCTGGGACGGGTTTTTATAAAGCAAAAGTTCCTATGCACTCGTCAAAGGCAGTCAAGGTTTTGGCTTCATAAATCGATGGCGACTTGAAATGTAGGAGACCTGAAAATAAGATATTAATTAGGGCTGTTCATTACAGCAAAAAATTTAATTTTTATGATTAAAATGATAACAATTCTTCCAATATAATTTCTGATCATAATTTCCTCATGTTTCTAGATCTCTGCTTGCTGTCATCCTATAGGAAGCGTTCTATGTTACCTTCACGGGACATGAAATCATAGACCATGGGCTCACACAGGTGCACAAGTCGTTATATCCACAGCAGTAACTCCCCAGATTGTTGAATAAGAGAAGCTGTCTGCACCGGTGTGTGACCCGATGTTCTTCATGGTGTAAAGTACGGAAAGTTATACTTATGAGCTTTATATGCCAGAAGGCATGCATGAGAGTCTAAAGAAAAACTGCTGGAATTGATACAGAAAAGTATATTGGACGAATTGTTGAAGCTATGCTTTTTATAATACAAGCAATAGCTTAATTGTGAAATGGGAGACGACCCTTTTAATTCTGGCAATGTTAACTGTAATTAGTTTACCTTTTACCTAATGATAGGCCATTGGCTGATTTTTTGTAACATTCTCCTGTGATGATCTTTTGAACAGTTTCTGGAACAAAACTCAAAACTCAGACGCTAAATGGTCGCCAAATTGCAAATGAGTGAGGAGCGGATTGGAATTGGTGGTACTGACCATTCTGGTAACCCAAAGCGGGAAGAAAGAGAAAGAGCAAAGCATCTTCTGATTATTTGGAGACTTTATATACTGCAACATGTACTAATCCCCACACAGGACGACGGCCTAATTAGGTTCTTCCTAGTCTAACCAGAGCGTTTTTTTGTGCAAATTCTCATGCTGTTATTAAATTAATAATATATAAATAATTAAAGGACCCCCAATGTAAAGATCAGCAACATCATTTTTTTCTATATCTAAGGAGTACATGGAGTATTAACCCTCGTAAATGACGGGGGGTTTGTTTTCGGACATTTATCTGATCTCTCCAACTTCAAAAAATCCAATAAACTTTTGCATTTTGACGTTGTACAGAACCTGTGTTGTGAGGGCCTTATTTGGTGCGTACCAATTTTACTTTCCATAATGTTATTTGTTAGATGCCCGTTACTGCGAAGCTGAAAAAAAATCAAATGTGGAAAAATTGAAAAATAACCGCACGTGAGTCACATTATTGTTGGGGCTCAGTTTTTACGACTTTCTTCGTTGCTCCAAAATACATGGCTTACTTTACACGTCTTGGGGTCGGGTGGTTGCTCCCCTCGGCGATAGCAGTCGTGGTGTGTGGGTGATGGTGAGTGGTTGATTGTGTGATTGATACCATAATTTATACAGGTTTTTTGTGTTTATACATTTTCAAAAATTGTAAACGATTGTTTACAAATAAAAAAAAAATTTTTATGCCATCTTCTGACGCTACAATAACTTTTCTATTACTTAGGCGCACGGAGATGTAGTTGAGGGTTCATTCTATTTTTTGCAAAAAATGAAGGAAACGTTTTCATGCTACATTTTGAGGGTCTGTTGCGACATTTTGATCAGTTTTATTTATTTTGTTATGTTATGAATTGTAACAAGTGTATTTGTGGTAGTGCGTTGGTAAAAGTCGCCTATTTCGGACATTTGGGCGCCATATTCCCGCATTCAGAGGTACACCGGCCTCCCGTAACCGTTTTTATATTTTATTTTTAGATGGGATTTTTGGGACGCGGAGATACCAATATGTTTGTGAGATTTGTACTGTTTTTATGTTTTAATCCGTCTAGGGCAAGGGAGGGGATTTGAACTTTTATATTTTTTTATTAATTTTTTTCTTTTTTTTAAACTTTTTTTTCTTTTTTTTGTTCATAGTTTTTAGACCATCTTATGGGTACATTAACCCTAGAGGGGAAGATCTGCTCTACCATATACGCATACTACAGTATTGCATATAGTGGACATTTTTGCATGGGCATACATTACATGAGCCACGGCTTCATGGTGTACGGAATGCATAACCAGTCGCTTGTGTCAAACAGAAGACCGAGGCTACCATGGGTCACGATCGCGCCCCCAGATGAAGTTCCGGGGGCGCGGGGTGATCGGAAAAAAAAAAAGAATGCGGCGCAGCTTCCGCTCAAAAAAGGGCCAAGTCGTTACGGGTTTAAAGGTAAAGAAGAGTCATGGTTGAATTGGGACCCTAACATGAGCTTCAGCTTTTAATGAATCTGTGGTTTTTTTTAGATCCCAAATCGACCTCTTGAAGTCTCTACATTGAGAATTTTTAGGTGGGGGTTTTGTTCTACATCATATCATAGATCCCGTTCATTTAGATCATTGCGCGTGTGCTGTTACCTAACAGGCGCTGAAAAAGTGAAGGCGGAGGTAATAACATGGCTGCACTTGCTGCATCAAAACGGAACGAGAGGGAACGACATATAATGGAAAAGTTATAGCGCTTTCTATGTTTTACTGATCGCTAAAAAGGCATCTAACACCAGGATGAAGGACTCTAAACAAGCACACTGACAAACTGGTATGCGCTCTCTGGCAGGATCCGCTCTTCTATGTAGCTTAGTAGGTCCTGGGTTTTTTTTAAAGCTTTTAAAATTATGAAAATTAGGCCAGAGGGGATCCAGACTCCATCGATGTTAATGGAAGGGGGCTCTTGGGATCATTTGCCAACTTTTTTTGACAAGCCTTTTTTTAAAAAAAAACAAAAAACAAAGCCAATAAAGCTTTTTAAAGAAGAGCGATTTGCATCAGGTACACAAACCAGTTATGTCAGTGGCTTGGTTTACAAGGATATCCTCAATTCCTAGGTGGAAGATTTATTAAAAATTCATACAGGTCATGTAAGGACCCATGGGTAGATTAAGTGTCCCACAATCGCCTCCAGGACTGGTCCTTCAAAATCAGCTCGGACTTTACACCGATTCCCCCATCTATACTCTTATAATAATTTTTTTTTACACATATCGGTCTTTATAACAACATCATGCAATGTACTCATCTTTATACTATTGCTTATTAAGAATCTGCCCAGAAACTGGAAAGGTTAGCTTTTGGTTAATTTAAACATGGTCAGAACTAAATAAAATACATCCTGCACATTCGCATAGTGGGTAAAACCAGGACAGCTTGTCTCCTTGTGTGACACACGGCTGTTACCAGGGCGGCACCCCCCTGATGACTTCACCGGGGCGGCAATCAAATCCAAATGGGGGCCCGCGTACCGCCGGAATTAAATGCCTTGGCAGCTTTGCGGGAGGCATGTACATGATTAACACCCGCATTGTGCCAGCACCGACTGCAGGTGTTAACAAGTGGGTGTTGTGTGCAATATATGCAGCAAATACCCACTTGAACGGGCACCGATGTGTGAGCCATATTAGGTAAGGGGTTATGAAAGTCTTAAAGTATATTGGCAATGATCACTGTGTCCAGTTGATTACAGGGAAAACTAATTGACCTTTTTTGAAGAAGTTCCGCGCCAGTTCTCTCCACTGAAACTTTGATGGACATCTGTCTGTATCCAATCTACTTGATATATTCAACTGTGGCAGGTTAGAAGAATCTTCATGACCAATATGCCTCAGATGTTGCTTTGTCCAAAAATCTAACAACGGACTTTCTCATTGAAAAAATTCCCAGTACGGAGCCGAGCAGGGTGTGTTACTGAATCTCAGGCCCTTACGTGTTTGGACTTTTGATGACCGAAAATACCCCCCAACTACATTCTGTTCTCTTACGTGTCACGCGAGAGTTCTTCCTTCTATGCACGTACCGCTCCATCCCCGGCCCGTCGGCGCGCTACGTGACCGTCTTAATCCCCCACCGCCCCGCGCCGCATCGCCTCACACCCCTATTTACAGTCCTTCATCCTGGTGATAGATTTCCTTTAAAAATCATACAGGTCTGTAAGGACCTGTGGGTAGATTAGTGTCCCAAATCGCCCAGACTGGTTCCCTTCAACAATCAGCTCCGGTACTTTACCCGATTCCCCCATCTATACTCTATAATAAGAAACTCTGATGTACACATATCCGGTCTTTATAACAACCTCATGCAATGTACTCATCTTTATAATTTCTTATGCTTTATTAAGAATCTGCTCCAGAAAACTGGCACAGGTTGTAGCTTATTGGCATAAATTTAAACAATGGTCAGAACTAAATAACACATTGCACATTGTCATAGATGGGATAAAACAAGACAGCTTTGTCTCCTTGTGTGACACGAGGCTGTTACCAGGCGGCACCCCCCTGATGACTTCACCGGGGGCGGCAAACAAATCCAATATGGTGGCGCCCGCGTACCGCCGGAATTTAAATGCCTTTGGCAGCTTTGCCGGAGGCATGTACATGATTAACACCCGCAATTAGTGCCAGCACCGACTGCAGGTGTTACCAGTGGGTGTTTGCTGCAATATGCAGCAAATACCCACCTTGTACGGGCACCGATGTGTGACGCACTATTAGGTAAGGGGTTATGAATATTATATAGTATATTGGCAAATGATGTCCAGTTGATACAGGGAAACTAATTGACCTTTTTTGAGAAGTTCCGCCAGTTCTTCCACTGAAACTTTGATGGACATCTGTCTGTATCCAATCTACTTGGATATATTCAATATGGGAGGTAGAAGAATCTCATACAATGGGGGTCATTTACTAAGGGCCCGATTCGCGTTTTCCCGACGTGTTACCCGAATATTTCCGATTTGCGCCGCTTGTACATGAATTGCCCCGGGTTTTTGGCGCACGCGATCGGATTGTGGCGCATCGGGGCCGGCATGCGCGCAACAGAAATCGAGGGGGCGTGGCCGAACGAAAACCCGACGTATTCGGAAAAACCGTCGCATTTAAAAACCGAAAATGTGTCGCTTGGGGAGCGCTCACCTTCACCTTCTATGGGATGGTGCATTCCGGGGCGTTAAGATTATTTTCGGCGCTGCAGCGCCACCTGGTGGACGGCGGAGGAACTACCATCTTAAATCCCAGCCGGACCCGAATCCTGTGCAGAGAACGCGCCGCTGGATCGCGAATGGGCCGGGTAAGTAAATGTGCCCCAATATGTCCTAAGATTTTTCTTTGCCAAAATCTAAAAGGACTTTCTCATCTGAAAACTTCCCACGTAAGAGCCGAGCAGGATGTGTTACTGAATCTCAGGCACTGTACGTGTTGGACTTTGATGCAGAAAATACACTACATCTGTTCTTCCTACTGTAAAGCTGAGATGTTCTATATATGCCGCAGACTGTGATAGCTGCAAAGAAAGTTTTTACTGATAAACGTAACTACAGAAAAACTGAAATCTAACATAGTAAAAACATAGACAAAAAGAGCAACTTTTGTTCTCCTGCCATGTCCTCCATAGGGTATAATGTTGTATCAGTAATCACCAGCTATAAAGGAACTTGTGAATGTAAATCTGCTCTGCATGGCGCCTCCTTCAGTTCTATACCCGTCCGTGCGCCCACACAGCAGAATTCCACCAAATATGGGGTATCGGCACTCGGGAGAAATTGGGTATCAACCTTTGTGGAGCCTTTTTCCATTTAATCCATTGTGAATGTTTCATTTTTCACAATGTACTTACCTCTTCCGGTGCCGCCGATGTCCCGCACCGCGCTCTCTTCGATCCGTGCCCCTGTTTGTTTACAGGAGCATAGAAGTCGCGCACAGGGAGCTCCGCGGTGTGGCCGGCTCCTCCCATCCGTCCCTATCTCTCAGTGTTGTAAGCGCTGGGAGATGGTGTCGGATGGGAGCTTCCGGCCGGCCGGATATCCCTGTGCGCCCCTGTATACAAACCGCCGCACAGAGGAGACGAGCCACAGCGCGGGACATCGGCGGCACCAGACGAGGTAAGTACATGTTAATTATTTTTAAATAGCCCATCCCAGCCCAGCCCTCAGTAATTTTTAAGACCCGGATAACCCCTTTAAGAAACATACATACAAAAGCATAATACAATATAATAGTATTTTTGGATCATATAAGAAGCAGTTTAGCACTGCCTGGATCGTCTGGCCGCAGTATAAAGATTAGGTAAGAAAAATTCACCAGCACTTGGAAAATTGCAGTTAAAAACATAGCAAGGTCCCGAAACATCACTGTTGTGCTGGGCTACTTATGGTGCTATCATACTTATGCTTCTTATCTGAAACCACCCATGGTATTTGACAAATGTTTATTTATTCTTGTTTATAGAACATTTGCTTTTATGCATTATGAACCAAATATACCTTGAGAATGCTGTAGCTACACTGATGCACAAACATATCTTGTTTAATCTCTGAATTGAGTGGTTTTGCTGAAAAAAACTATGATAATAATTAAGACCCTTGGTAAAGCTGGGTTGCAGGCTGGCTGTGGTCCAAAAACACAATACTTCCACATACACAGGAGCTGCTTGAACTGTCCAGACAGGATTAATCAACCTGAGCTGGATGACTCAGACACAGCAGCTGGGGGATGGTGCACCGATTGATTACTTCTGCCTGTCAGGGGCAAGACAGCAATGATGTATTCTCGGCTGGAGCAGTGCATAATTAGGTTGAGGAGAAGCGCGGGGCAGCCACAGGAGTGAGAGAGCCTCATTATCATAATTTTAGAATTATAGAGTATAAGGGTCAAACAAGATATGTTTCTGCATCAGTGTGGCTACAGCATTCTCAAGGGATATTTGGTTCACAATTTAATGTGTTGTGCTTCTATGTATCTCAATATCTTTCACTCTAATTTCTCTCGAAATTTTTGTTTTGAAAAAAATGACACAAATAAAGAGTGAAATAAAAAAAGAAAAAAACCATAGCAAGGCAGCTGCAATTTCAGATGACACTAATAATGGCGATGGTGTTGATTTGAATTTGAT
>WNYA01000561.1:74413-114191 GCA_019512145.1 Engystomops pustulosus
GAAATTTGACCATACAAAATTCTTCTGGATCACATGATCTCTAGCCACGCCTCTAGGAGGGTGTCCTTATGAGGATATATTTCTCTATAAAACTTAGTAAGTGTGTTATTTGACCATCAAACCTTATGAAGTGCCCATTGTAGCAGCGGGAAATTCTTTGTATCCTTCTTTATTTTTGATACTTTGTTGAATGCCAGTGGCCGTAGAAGGTCTAAATTTTTCTTTTATAGGTATTTATGGGATTAGATATTACTCACCCTTTACCCAGTGTTGTTTTGGTGTTAACCTCCGGGGATTAATCCTTCATGGAGAGGACTTGGCTGCAGTACTAGAACTACCCAATACAGGGTTACCTACAATATAGGGTCCATCAGTTTGTTCTTAAGTTGAATTTGTATGTAAGTCGAAACTGTATATTTTATAATTGTAGTTCCAAACGGAAAAAAAAAAAAAATTTGTCCCAGTGACATTTGGATTTTCAAAATTTTAGATGAAATGGGACCAAGGATTATCAATAAAACTTCATTACAGACACCTTACAGCTGATCATTGCAGTCTGGGACTAAAGTAAAGCAACCAGAGACTTTACCAGAGGTCACAGTGGGCAGAAGGGTCGTCTATAAGTCGGGTGTCCTTAAGACGGAGACCTCCTGACAGAGGATAATGGTAATCTTGCACTAGGAGGGACTGTTCCCTCTCTGTGTCTCTATCTTTTTCTAATAATTTTATATTACAGTATATGGTAGGAACAATCAGACTCACTAGGGTTAACCTACTCTAAGAAGATGCAACAAATTAGAAAAACTAACAAGAAATCACATAAAAAAAGAGACTGTACAACCTCAACCACCTTTCCCTAGAACTGATATAAAAAGAAACAAACAAAATATATGTTAAGCGTATATGCATCCCAAAACGTCCAATCAAAATATAAAAACGATTGTTCATGATGATGAACCCCGTAATGGAAAATAGCACCCGATGTCCGAATAGGTCATACTGCCCCCAACATCATAGCAATGAAAACAACATCTTTCCCCCCAAAAATATTACACGCATAAGAAAAAAATATTACCGTCAGAATATGCGGAAACAAGAATCTAATTTTAAATCTATGAAAACATCATAAAACCTACATGAATGTGATATCCGGTGAACAAACAACCCCACAAGCAAATGGTCCATATGCATTTTTTTAGTTCACCACTTTTGGAACTTTTTTCCTGCTTTCCGGTACATGGCTTACAATATTAAATACCATCAGTAGTGTCCCTGTCTCGGATCGCGGGCGCATCCGTGCTCCCCCGTGTGCCCCCGCTGCAGCCTGGTCTCCTCACTCACCTCTCCCGGCTCCTGCTCTTCCCTGGACTGCCATGCGCGCGCGTCCCCGCCTCCTAGGGCGCGCGCACGGCTCCTGCCAAAAATTTAAACGGCCAGCGCACCGCTAATTGGTGCACTGGCTGAACACCTCACCTTTAAGAATCCTGCCTCTTCCTGTGTCCCCTGCCGGATCTTTGTGCCTCATAGCCTTAGAGAAACTTCCAAGCGAGTATTCTTGTGTTCCTGTGTATTCCTGTATTCCTGCGTATTCCTGCATTCCTGCGTTCCTGTGTATTCCTGTGTGTTCCCGCTCCTGAGTCCTGTGTTGCCGTGTTACCTGAGTTCCTCCGTGTTGCTGTGTTCCGTGTGCCTGTGTTCCCGTTCCCACCTGCCTGGACCTCCTGTTGCTGACCCCGGACTGTCATAGGCTTCCTGAAATCATGCTTGATTTACAAGGAGCAAAAGAGGTGTGGTTTTCCTTTTCCCCTTCCTGGGAAAACATGTTTGCCTATTCCCCAGAAGCCCCTAGTGAAGCATTCAAGGGATAAGTCTCCACAAACATGCAAGGCGGCTTTAATGGACCAAAGTTCTGTAAGGAAACTCATACTCCCTGACCCTAGTAAAAGCCTCTCAATCAGATAACCCATTGCCACACGTACGAAGGATACAAACCAAGTTTGAAACAGTTGGGAATCTGTCCTGGTCAAATAACCGTAAGCACCCATAGTATAGTAGACAGTGACACTGTATCTCTATGGCATGCTAGAGTGTAGCGGTTGTTGAGTTCAGATTCATAAGTATAGATGAAAACTAAATGTTTGCCGTGTAGTAGTTCATCGTTCCTTATGGAATTGATATTACTGGTTGGGCATGTGAAGCAAAAATTCGGGGGCGCCATCTTCCTTACCGGTCCGTAGCGATCCACACTGTGCTTTGTCCGACGGATCATGGACCTCTGGCACGATTAACTAAGATCGTGCGCTCGGTTTGCTGAATGTATTGCTCCCCGTTTAGGTCCACGAAGTTCACCTTCTTCTTCGGTGCACATATTTGGATGCTTGCAACACATTTAAATGTTAAATCCTGTGCTTAGTCTGAAATCAGTTGGATTGTCTGACAAGGCCTGCTCTCCCCGATTTGTGTCGCATGAAGCCGAGAGCCGGAGGCACCAAAATCCTTCCGTGGACGAAACACCCTTGCTACATGTGGAACACCAAAATGGCAATAGTGGTAATAAGCCCCATATTTTGTTATTTTCTAGTGAAAGGTCCAACAACCTACCCCTAAATAAAAAAGCCCTGAAAATGGGCACATGTAGAACGTTCAAGGGGGGCTGAATACTTTTTGCAAGGCACTGATCTTAATTTTTCAGTTATACAATTAAATCTTGTATTTTAAGGTAATGCCGCCCGTTTAACATGTTTATCATTGTGTATGCTGCATTATAAATAGACTCTTGTACGGCAGTGTACCTTACCATTGGGTTACAGAAATTGTATTTCTGACTTAATCTACGATGTGGATGTGACCACAGGTGGCACATAAAATATGATATCCTTTCCAATTGTTGTATATATGGGTTAACGATTATGGAATTGCCGCTATTAAACATACTAATAACTTTGTCTTTTAATGCTCGGTCAGAAAAAACAAAGGAGATCATATCCCAAAAATACTGCTAAAAGAAAAAAAAATTAATGATCATAGAAGCAAAGGATCATAAGGGTAGACAGTTATTGAACGACACAAATAGGTAGACGCACAATCAAATAGGACACGTAATGAGTTCTCAACACCCCTGTTTGATAAGCTAATAATATCTAGTATTGACGTGAATATCCAAGACTCCCTTCTTTTCTAGTTAGGAATTTGGCATCTGTTTTGCAAGTCCCTGGGGTAGTACATTTATGGCTGACAAAAGTACAGTAGGACAGGAACTGAGCAGTAGGTTATGTCATAAGCTGCATCTTGTATTTTAGATTATACAGAGTTTCTTAGGCACTATTAATGTATTATTTTTTATGTGCAATTCTTAAAGGACAGTTTAACCATCAGTTTATTTTGATAACGCTATAGCCTGCAATCATGCGAAAATATAGATTAAAATGATGCTAATTCGTTTGAGCACAGTATTGTACAGTTGCACACCCTGCGAGCGGCTGCAGCCATTTTTTGTTTAACAACAAGACGTAGCTATTGAACGTTCATCCTGTATGTAATAAGATGTCCTTGATGACCGATTCCCTTTTAGAACAGCTCTTTTTTATTGACTACTTCACTGCTTGGTGCGTGCAACACAACTGACGCATTCATAGTCTAAATACGTACTTAACAGAACAAACATGAAGGATTGCATGCAAGGGATCATTTGCTGATGCTATCTTAGGGCATTACTCTTCTGTGAATCCTTTTCACCGTGAAAAACACAGCCTTACCATACTTGTTAGGAGCAAGGTACTTCACTACATCATAATGTGTGCAAATTAAATACAAGTATATTATAAAGTGTGTGATTTCCTGTTATCGGATCATCATACAATGAATGCCATAATACCCCTTTAACTGCCCTTGTAACTGATACCAAGGTATTTGTGCTTTAAAATAGAAAAAAAAATATCTGTCCATATATTTTGGGGAATGATGATTTTACCTATTCGCTTGTGAAACTGTAGATTGTGTTGGTACCAGTGAGGTAACGGGTGATGGTTTGTCACTTAGTTTTTCAATGTTGCAGGATGTGAAGACGTTTGCGAGTCTCTGGGTGGGTAACCGCAACCTTAGCTGTAGTCATTTTTGATGTGCCTGTGGCGTCACTGTAATGGCATCTGGCAAACAGAAACAAGGAGAAAGCCCATTCCTGGTTGTTGGCATGTGTGCCTTTCTATGGATGGGTATCAACCTTGGGATTCATCGTTTAGAAAATAAGAAAATGATGTTTGCGGAATATGAATGGAACAAATTAAAACCCCCCCATTTTATTTCAAATAAATGGATGTTCAGTACAGAGAACTTTTAATTATCTTTTGTGTTGAAATGCCTGCAGGCAAGGCCAAGACCAAAGACAGCGTTTCTTGTAAGAAGCAGTGAGATGGACCTAGGGGATGGTGAGTACACTAGAAAACATCATGAGGAGCCTTGTGCCCTTCTTGAAAGTAAAAAAACTATCACTTTTATGGTTTATGCATTTATTCTGAATCTCTTCTTGTCAATATTGATTTTCCGGCAATATGGGCCCATATGACATTTGCCTTTCCTTTACTACTTTATTTTTGTTTCTGGCACCAGCACTCGCCCCATTTGATCGGAAAGGTGTTTTAATCTGCCAGCAGTCTGCATATAGTGGCACATACTTGCTCTGAGCTGTTTCTGAGGACCCCATGGCATGGAGCGCCATGCTGGGGGGAGACCCGGGGCCCCCCAGAGCCAGGCCGGCCCCCTAGCCTGCCAGTATGGGTGGTGGGCGGGGGGGGGGGGCTTCTGGGTCCCGGGTCCCTGCTAGCGCTTTGTAGATGACAGTGGAGGCATGCCCTACATGTGGTGCAGTGACAGTGGATTCCCATGTGATGTTGTACACTTATGTAGGTACCCACTGGAAAACAATTCACTGTAAAGTGTTAATTTTTTTTTTTTAATTAGAATTTTTTTATTTTAAATCAAATAAAAAATACATTTCATTATAGGTTCCCCCATGCACAAAGGGATGGTCGCAACTAATATATCCCTCCCGTCACACTGACATGCTCAGGCCATAGAGCCAGTCTAGGAAATGTGTCTTTACAAACCTCAATTAATATTCACATACTGGATATAATGTATTGTTCATGTTTATTGACGGGGTAGCAGTCCCCCTTACGGGCTGTGGAGTGCTTAGTACGTCCCGTTCGCTAAAGAATGTAAATTAAAAAATGTGATACTCCCCTTTAAAGGCTCTGTTAGTACACGCACCACGATGCACATGTGACTGCCACATCGGCGTTTCCCCCTCCTGCTTCTATGCTGAAATTTTGCAGCGGCAGTGATTATGCTACTCACTGCTAAAGTGAAATTTTGGCGAGGAATGGCGACGACAGAAGCAGCAGTGTGGCGTCACCTGTGCTTTGGGGGTGTAGAAACCTGCGACCCGCTCAAGTGACAACCATCCAAAGCACAAGTTCACTAAAAAAAAAGATAAAAATTAATTTCATAAGTAATCTTACGGTTATTTTATGAACACTTTAATAAACATATGCATTGCTACCCGGGGTATATTTTTCTTTGACGATGTGGCTGCACAAATACTGTGGGTCCTCTGTTGTTTTATGCTTGCTAAAACATGATCATATGGCCTAAAGAATACAGGTAATGCAATTTTTTTCACCAAATATTTAATATTTTAACAATACTTTTAAAAATTACTATAGTGTAAGCTGTCACTTAATTGGGGAGCACTAGGCACCCAAGTCTGAAAATGGTCATTTTGTAGTATGTTTTATGCCAAAAAATAATGGAAAGTGTATGCATGAATTTTAGGTGGGCTGTTTTATAGTCGTAGGCCGGGCCATGATTAGAAACATAATGGTTGCTTAATACAGTCATGACTGTAAAATCATATGTCATATTTAAAGGATATTCTTTGCTCTAAAATTACAGATTCCTATACCAGATGTGTTTTTCTCACAGCCTGCGGTAAAAATAAGATCCAGATAGTCATCTCTGGGCAGCCATTACCTTCTCTTTGACCCAGGTAATTGCATTATTCTTACCTCCCCTTTATTTTTGTTTGTGTGTGCCTACTAGAATAAAATTTGTATGACTTATCTTTACAAGTGCATTGAAAAATTTTCTGATCAACATGGCTAATTACACACACAAATACGTATGATCATGAAGACATAACAGGCCTAGTATTACAGTACTCCTTCTCAACATCTTACAAAATGTGAATATGAATGGGAAAAGGCAGGTACGATAGGGAATAGGAAAGAATGTGTTAAAGTAAACAGACTATTCCACAAAGTGTACTGGAAAACCTGAACGAAGTGTGTACTGAAAATGTCATGCTTATGCAGCACTCGAACGTCAGTGTGAAGCTTTGAAGAAATGTAGTATCTCCCGTAGAATGGGGGATGTGCCAAGAGATTTATTCTTTGATTTCAAACTTTGCATTTTTTAACCTCTTTTACATCGTGTTTTAATTAGATAACACCACATAATTAAATAAGAATCCTTGCAATTTATAGAAGGACAGGATGCTGGATGATTATGTGATAATTTTGAGGGCTAGTTATGCTCCTGAAACATACTTGTGTGCCAGGTTCATGGGCAGCAAAATAAAACAGTGACCATGGATGACAAAAATAAGTGGGACAATAACTGCGAATCACATATTAAACCAAGTATGGCCATTATTGCTGTCTATATTGACATAGATTTCGCACCATCACCAAACCAAACCCATGGAAATTGTGCTAAAATACAATTTTTTGCAACATTCTTTCGGACATTCCCCCGCTAACCTGCCCCCGTCTTTGAACCCGTGTTGCGATGTGTTAGAGCGGGGAAAATTAGGGCACTTCTTTGAGTGATATATCACTTTTCCCCAGTAGTGGGGGTTGGTCTGTGAAAACAGGAAACAACGTATGGGCCGTGATTCACGGACAAGATATGATAGTGTGAGACTGCCCCTATTGGATTGTTAAAGTCTCTACGAAGAAGCAAGAAGCACCAAACTGCAAATGTTCCAATTGTAGCTTCTGTTGACATACAGTCTGTCGATGTCATGCTTGTGTTCCGCCACATAGCTATTCACCCAACACTGTATTCCACTAAGACCTTCGTATCATCTGTCTCAACTGTTATCCATCTTTGTTATCTTTTTTATCGCAAATATCTAATTCCATGCCACAAGATTTCCTCTCCACTGATGAAAAGCCAGTTTAGCAGTCCCCCAGTGGCATTAGGTGGTCAGGTCACACCCCACTCTCTTGCCACTGGTTACTGCTTCAATCTGCACACTATGAATGTTCTATAGTCAGTTCCAGTAAGATAAAAGCAGAGGAGTCGGAGTTTAGATCCCTGGTATTCCCTGCAATAGGTTTGTATTTATTGGACCCTGTCTGTGAAATAGTATCTCTGATGCAATCAGTAAAATGTTTTATGTGTTTTATGAGACAACAAGAGTTTGAAGACTATTCCACAAAAAAAAATACATTACACAGTTTAGTTTATTTAATGATTAATTGTTCATCAAATCCAAAAGATTAATCGCAAATTAATCTCCCGTGACACTCAGCAATATTAAAACAAGCGACCGTTTCATCGGGCCTAACAACCAAAAACCATGCTAGAATTGGACGGAGAGAGGAGCTAAGGCGAAACACATCACATAAAGCACACTAATACATTGCCACTGTAATGGTTGCATTGTTATTAATCAGTTTCTAATCATCGGTTATGTTTGCCAACGCAATCACAAATTGGAATGTCCTCAAAGAAAAATGTGGGAGTGCCTCCCCTCTCAATCATAAAGAAACTTCATTAAAAACAAATGAAACCATCTCCATCAAGTTAGACTTCATACAAACCCATTATCAAACAGGAGGTCCCGCACACCCCCGCCCACTTAACGGAAACCAGCGCCGACACACGACCACGATGAACGACCCTGCATCATGCAAACCAACAGCGTAACTTGACTAGCTCAATGAACTTTCGAACCTAATCCAACATTAATGAGAACCCTGATTTAATTTAACTCACCACCAATAAATAAATGATGATTTAAAAAGCATTGCCCTTATCCTAACGTTCATTTCTATGGCTGCATGGAGGTCTGGTATTAAGGGTTCCTGATATGCAGGGTTCCACTGCTACCCTGTTCCTGATTGACAGATCTCCACTGCCTAGGACCGCTGCTGTGTGGACAAGAGAGAGTCGGTTACACAGTGTGACCAAGGTGATGTCATCTATGTTCATGTTACATTTGCAACGTCTCCCCATTTATGATCTGCTCACATGACCTTACTACCATGCGCCACATTGGCAGGCATGGATGTGTAGCATGGAATAGTAGGAATGTTGTGATTTATTTTAACGATACAACATGAGGTAGATGTGCAACACCTAACTAGGTAAAGGGTAGATGAAATCACCCTGGTCACATTGATATGTCGAGAAGAGGCCTGGGAATGGGGAGGAGAGATGGGGAGGGACACCACTCTGATGCCAGGTAATAAAGATAAAAATTGATTTATGGGGGATGTCAAGGGGAAACAATTTTTAGCAAAAGAAAGCCGAGTGAATAGGGCGCAATGGAAACCGGTACAAATTGTCTTTGTGAAACTGTTGGAAAGATTACCTTTAAATCTATTCATTTATATTGTTGTTCAAAGTTAACTACGGCGACGCCAGATGGGGGCTCCCTGCCTGCAATATTTGAGATTGCCGTGACCTACTTGTTATTCTCGTTAGAAAACAAAGTGACAACCAACACACCTAACAAACGGTTCCCTGTTGCAATGTGCAAGCTGGACATGATCTCCCAGAAACATATTTTTCTCATGCCTGTTCAATCCCAGTGTAGACACGGTCTTTTATCCAGGGCTTGGGGTCAGTGTGACCCCCATGGACCAGCACCGACTATGCCCCAAGCCGACACCTGGGAAAAATCTAACAGAGAGCAGACCAACCCATCCGGTCTCCCGAGCCGCACAAGCAGGATTGCTTGCTGCGGCGTGGTGCCCCACGTCGTTCCCCTGTTGCCTTGTGCGGCGGTGACAAAGTACCACGTCCAAGGTCGAGTAAAGTAACAATACAGGGGCAGTCTCAGAACCAGGAGATTGTCCAGGGGGCCCCCCCCCCCCCCCCCAGGGGGGGGGGGGTGGCAGTAGATGCGAGTCGGGTCAGGTCCGGGGTCACAATGAGAGATCAAAGCTGGAATACAAGGAACTTGGGGAAACTGCAGGAAAGCTTTTCAATGGATGTAGCATCAAGATCCGGCAGGGGTGATTGGAGGAGCAGACAGTTTAACTAGAAAAACCCGGCAGTGGCCAGCGCCTATCAGCGGTTCCCTGGCCCCTCTAAATCTTCACGAACCGGCCATGCGCGCGCGCCCTAGGAGCAGGTATGCATGCCAACCGGCTTGGAAGGTATAAGGAGCGGGGAGAGGTAGTGAGGGCAGGGGGCCCGCCACGAGAGGGGTCCACAGGTGGCCTGCGATCCGAGATGTGGATGGCAGGGACACCCGTGACCCTCTCCATTTACTTTTTACAATAGACCAACCAGCAATGCTAAATTGCAATTATTGTTTTTTCATGTGGTGTTACTGCCAAAAAGTATCAACCATAACCCTATCCTAATTACCTTTATCTCTGTAATAGACAGTTGAGGGGTTTGATTTCAAATGCTTTGATTAACCCATAAATAGGCAACTTTATAACTAGAAAGTATAATGGGAAAATTTTTTAATGCCAGTCTTAATTCCCCCCTTCCCATCACTGGTGCACTTTTAGATTTAGACCGAAATATTACTGGAAACTTAGTATATCTGAAGTTACTACATTACTCTAAACCTTGTTTAAACTAGTGGAGATTCCTGTATAGTCTCTGCCAGTTTTCCCTTCCCGACCATTCTGCACACCACCAGTCACACCCAAAAGTGGCATGCTGGGTGCGGAATAAAGAAAAAACTGTCTATAATGGGCAGTATACACTCACCAGAACCCTTTATTAGGACACCATGCTAGTAATGGGTTGGAGCCTTTTGCCTTCCGAAATGCTCAATTCTTCATGGCCTAGAATTCAAAACAAGGTGCTGGACGCATTCCTCAGAGATTTTTGGTCATATTGACATAATTGGCATCAACAGGGTGCCGCAGATTTGTCGGGACATCCGTGGATGCGACTCTCCCGTCCACCACATCCCAAGTGCTCTATTGGATTGAGATCCTGGTGACTTGGAGGCCATTTGCGTACAGTGAACTCCATGTGCCTGTTCAAGAAACCAGTCTGAGATGATTCCCGCTTTAGACATGGCGCATGATCCTGGCTGGTGAAGTAGCACTCAGATGTTGGTTACATTTGTGGTAATACAGGCGTGGAAATGGTCAGCAACAATACTAAGGTAGGCGTGGCGTTGCAACGATGACTCCAATTGGTACCCAAGGGGCCCAAAGAGTGACCGGAGGAAAAATATTCCCCACACCATGCCCACCACCACCAGCTGACAACCGTGATACAAGGCAGGATGGATTCCATGCTGTCATGTGTTGACGACAAAATTATGGGGACACTAAACAATTCGCATGTCGCAGTCGAAATCAAGAACATCAGACCAGGCAACGTTTTTCCAATCTTCTTTATGTCCCATTTCGATGAGCTAGTGCAAATTGTAGCCAGTTCTGTTCTTAGCTGAAAGGAGTGGCACCTGGTGTGGATCTTCTGCGCTGTAACCAATCTGCCAAAGTTTGAAGGGAATGTGAGTTACAGAGTGCTCTTCTGCCTTACGTGGTTGAACGGGTGGCGATTTGAGTCAATGTTGCCTTTCTAATCAGCTCGAACCAGTCTGACCCATTCTCCTCTGACCTCTGGCATCAACAAAGGCCATTTCCGACCACAGAAATGCCGCTCACTGGATGTTTTTCTTTTTCGGACCATTCTCTGTAAACCCTAGAGAGGTTGTGCCGTGAAAATCCCAGAGATCAGCAAGTTTTCGCATACTCCGACCAGCCCTGGCACCAACACCTGCACGTCAAGGCACTAAATGACCTTTCTTCCCCTACTGATGCTTCGTTTTAACTGACCGGAGATTGTCTTGACCATGTCTAATGCATAAAATGCAATGAAGTTGAGTTGCCGCCATGTGATTGGAGGATTAGAAATTAAGGGTTAACGAGCAGGTGGAAGGTTGTAAATAATCAAGTGGCCGGTGGTGAGGTATATGCTTTTTCCCCATAAAAATGGAGGATTAAGCACTTTAGATTTAACAAATGTGTCAACAAGCGTTTTCAAGGCAAAAATGTTAGATGAATAATATTATATTCAATACAGCTAAGTACCGTCAGACCAAAATACAGTGGAATTGTAAAGCAAAAAGAACCCTTGCAAGTCATTTGCGCCAATATAAAAAAAAAACCATGAGCACATAAGATATTTGGAGTAATCATGGTCATACTAATGTAATGCAACAAAAGTGCTCAAGCATTTAGTACTTAACCTAATCGAAATCCCAGCGTTGACCATTACTCAGTACTTAATACATGTTAAATGCAGAAAGAATTTAGAGGACTGTGGAGGGGATCCATGACCTTCTTTGCTCTCAAAGTAGTTCCTGCCAAACCTTACAATGAGTTATTTTACAAAAGCAATGTGCTTATGAATGCAATTGTACTGTAAAATGAATTATCTTTTCATAATGATAAGTATTAATTATAGTGTAGTAAACATTCGAGTAAATAAAAATGGGGAGTGAAGTAATGTTTAATTTCTCCATTTGCTGCCAAATTCTCATGGCAACTTTTATAAAAATAAATTGAGAAAACTGCTCCATTTCTGTTCCAGTGATATCCTATGGATATTTCATAAAGGTCTATCACGGGAAACACCTTTTTTAAAGCGGTATTCAGGAATCAGATTACATCATATACAAGTGGGCACTCAAAAATAAAGCTAATGTGTAATTATTGTTATTTAAAATTTGTTGATGAAAGACATTTTAAAATGCTACTGGCCTTGAATCCGTCGTAATTCCTACGCGCGGGTTCCGTTTGCAGAAGAAGAGAAGGATAGCTGCGGGTCACATGTACACATCACATGTCCTGCACCTGCTGGGCAGGTCATGTGATCACCCTCTGTTGGCGTGTCGGTGGTTGCAGTGCATCCAGTATGGTCAGTTGTTGGGTGATGATGGCAGTACACATCATTGCTATGGTAAAAGAAGCAAGAAAACATGTTACATCCATCACTGGTAGCAGAAGCATACGTGTAGGCGGAGTTACTGAGAACTAAAGGATCAGGAACTTGTAGTTCCAGTGACGGCCATCTTAGTGATAACTCCACCTACTTAGAGAGGCCATTAAATTTTGTAAATCATATAAAAATCATATTATTTTAGATCCGTTTTGTGACTAATGACAGTGAGGACATTGTTGTATTCATTTTATTTATATAATCATGGGTCTTATTGTGCTGTAGCCGTTCATATTCCCGGGGGGGGATACCCCTTTACCTGCTAATCTTACACAAATTACCTACCCTTAAAGGGGTTTCCCATCTTAGGGTTTTTTGGATATATCACAGGAATGTGGAATTGTAACAAAGAGTGGCTATGGATCATAGTTTCACAAACCCAGTGATCATAACCAACTCGGAGATACTTCCAAAGAGCGTTATTAAAGTGACTCCATCAGTTTACACCTAACCAATTACAGGCCTTACAGGGCATTTGGACTTCAATGTGGCAGAGCCACCCGACATCCTACCATTGGTGAGAGGTGCTGGTTATCATGACAGGAGAGTACGTGATTCGCAGGGGAATCCAGGAGAGCTCATGCGGCCCCATGGAAGCCTATTAGAACACTGAAAACTTATAGTGGGTAAAACTTTATGGTCAAAGTGTAAGTCCATTTCTGCAACGCGGACGCTGTGGTAAAAAATAAATAAAAAGTATTACAATGGAAAGAGGAAAGAGAACAAAAAAAAAAAAAGGGCCAAAAAAAGCAAAACACCAGGGTGGGGTAGGGACGGGAAATATATGGGTAATTCATCTGGAAATTGCAATTTGTTATATACTTATAATGGAAGTAAGAATTGTTGGAATTTCTGTCAAGTTTTATGATGTTACACTGATATTGATAATAAAAAAAAAAATTAAAAAAAAGGCAGGAGGGAAGCTGAAGCTGTTGAAAGGTACAAGTGTGTGAGGCACATTAGGCCAATATACTTCCCTATGCTTTGAATAAAAAGCAAGTGCTGACCCACGCTGAAGGAATTTGATAAAAACTCCTTCTGTCATATCAAAATGGATTACAGTTATAAAGCGAGCCATAAGACTTTTCACTGTTCAGATCACATCTTCAATTTCCCCTGGCCTGGTTCTCCGAGCCGTGAGGTTGGGCCTAGATCTCAGTGATGTAGCTAGCACTAATCGTACAGTTGTTTTTTTAAATGGCACATTGTGTTTTCTTTAGCGGGGAGATTAAAACTGACAAATCCCAACCAAAACTCATAGTTCAGGCATGGTGGTGAGTGATGGAAGGAAGGATCGCCAGGTCAGGGGACTGAAGATCAGCGGTATCACAGTTGACGGGCGGGGGTTAAAGGGTGGGCAGGGTAGCAGGGTGACAGACTGCTGTCGGTCTGAGGCAGGGGGAAGGGGGGATACCTAAATCACTATTATTGTATGGGTGCGAGCTGCAATGAACCTCTGTTACATCCACAGCTTTCAGTCAACTAGTTTCCAATGTCTAAATTATTACAGGTCAATGTTTAGTTTCAAATATATAATGAAGATGGTATTTCATTCCGCAACAGCTTTAAGATCAGATTAAAGATTAAGGCACGTTGTCCTCACAAACATACTAAACGGAAATATGTTTTGATTTCATAAATGTAATAATATGGGCAACCAACAGACAGAGTAAACAGACACAGACAATGTCAGGCACTCTATTTGTTTTGCCGGAGAGATTGTTTTCTGTGGGTACATGTGCACCATTATAGTTAAGTCTTATATTAAATTCAGTTTGGGCTGTTTTAGGTATACTGAGGAAGAAGGAGCACATAGAGGAAAAAGGCAACCCCAGCTACGACACAGACAAGGCACTGTCAGGGAACGAATATGGGTCCTTACCTTGTCGACTAAGGGAATATCCAATTTGAAATGTTGCAACAACTGTCCTGCACCCCTCGCATTTACCACATATGTAGCAGACAGATAGGGCCAATGGCAGGGGGGAGGTGAAGTAAAGAGAGCTCTAGAGGAGCGTAATCTCTGTAGATCAGAAGCCACGAGCTGTAGGGAGGAAATATGATTTTCAAGTTGGGAGAAAGGAGCGAGAGCAGGAAGAAAGGGAAAGAGGGATGGGTCCGCGTACATTTTAACGTGTGAAGTATAACTCGCACCCTGGGGGACAAACACGCTATTTGAGCGGGTATTGGGAAAAGTACATCAATGCCTTTACGTCATCCACACGCGCAATATAAGACGGCGCGTAGAAGGATGAACCGTGAATGTCCCATAAGAAGACTCTTACTTTTAACCTAGTAAAAGCATTGTAAGACAGGCATAGATGGTTAGTTGATCAGGAACCATGGAATTCTACTAATCATGTGGTAAATATAAACTAAACAGATCATTCGTCTATATAGCCATTATAGATATAAAGCGAACTGAGGAGAGGAAAAGAGGACAAAGCGCTGTGGCATAGACAGGAGCACCTGTAGGAAGAAAGGAAGCCAGACATATTATGCAATTTATGAGTAACGGCACCCTCCTTGGTCGGAGATTAACAGATGTTTTAGCGCATTAACAAAAAAAAAATGTATTAATACATTATACAAAAATAATTTTTACCTGACGCCAAAGAATAAGGACAGCCCTCGGCACAGGGGCTACGATGGCAAATTCTCTAGGTATATGGTCATGAAAAATGACAGGCGTTATAACCATTTGTACAGGTCAGTGGTTTTCCTACATGTTTGGAATGAATAGTTTTGCCTGACTGAGCTCACACATATAGTATATATACATACCCTGGAGATCAAAAGTAGAGAAACAATGTATGCCCAGATCAGAAATTAACTATTGATACACATGGAATTTTTTGTAGGGGTACACAACAACATGCCACTAGCGAGTGTTTTACAAAAAATAACCCACTTATTCAACAAAAACCTTTATTTGCAAAACAAAAAAAGTGATTGTCAAATTTAGAGAACCAGCAATGACTGTAGCACAGAGAAATATGTTACTAAATTGTAGGCAGGTTTAACAACTGTCACCAGCAGTACGAAATGTTCGTCCTTTCTTTTGCAATGGCTACGCACATTACGTCAAGGACACACTGGTCTCTCAAATGCTATGTGTGATTTTGGCCCTATCTTCTCAGTCTCTTCTTAGACTGGTGTGAACTTCTTGGCCAAAACTTTGTCCACAAAACCAACAAGGATTTTCACTTAAACCTCTTAAAGCCGGAGGGTTTTTTTTTCGGCTCATTTCTCGCTCTCCAACTTCAAAAATCCATGAACTTTTTCTTTTTTCCGGTCCAGACCTGTGTGAGGGCTTATTTGTGCGTCACAAATTTTACTTTACTGTAATGTTTCCTGTTATTTATTTTAACATGCCTGTACTGCGAAGCTGACAAAAAATCCAAATGGGAACAATTGAAAAAAACCAACCGTGCGTCCCGTTTAGGATCGGGGCTCAGTAGTTATGTACGACCAGCGTTGTCCCCTCTCGGCGCCCCAAATAAGACATAAGCATAGGAGGATTATGCCCATTCTTCGGGTGGACGGTAAGGGGGCAGGAATATGGCCACAGGGTAACGAGAGAGCATACGTTGGAGAGATCAACCGATATGGATCATCCTGAGAACAGAGTATTAGGGTAGCGTTTGGAGGTCTTGTAAATACAAGTGTAGTGACAAAACAAGAAGAGGGTTGAAACCCGTGCGAGAAGATGGACGAATTGTGTACAAAAAAGAAAACCCCAAATTTTTGCAATTTCTTCTGACGCTCATACCTTTTTTATACTTGGGCCACGCGAGCTCGATGGCGAGTGTAGAGGTAATTTGTGGTTTGGCGAACTGAGGGAGAGTTTTTCATTGAACTATCACGCGTTATAATTCGCTTCTGTGCCGCCGCGAGCGATTTGATCTTTTATAGTGATTGCATTTTTGACTGGGTTCTGTCACAAAGGTTTATGTGTTGTCAAACAGTCGCAACGATCGGGAAAACTAGTTGGGCGCACGAGCCGCTGTCAGCGCGCGCGTACGGAGAACGGGGGAGTCGAACACGCGCTCCACAGTAGTGTAAGTGGGGGAATGAGATTTTGATAAGGGGGGGGAGTCGGGCAAATGTTAGCTTGGGACGCGGCAAGAACAAATGGATACCTAATATGTTGTTTGATTTTTACTGTTGATTATGTTTTATGATAGACGTTCCAGGGAGGAAGGGAGGGTGATTTTGAAATCTATATATATTTTATAACTTTTTTTTTCTTTTTTAAGACTTATTGTAAGTTCGAACTCGATTTTTTTTTAGACTATCTTATAAGAATCAGCGCATGTCTGGAGCGGTACATGTGAGAAAAAACCTGATGTCAGATCGCTGATACCAAATGAAATACTTGCCATACTTACTGTATTTGCCAATATATGGCATTTTTTGAAGCACATTCATTACAATGCTCCCCTGGCTCATTGTAACGAATCTGCAGTGCAGATTAGCCTCGTGTCAAAAGAGACACGAGGATACATGGCAACCGATCGCCGCCATCGATGACGTTAGGTGGGCTTGGCGAGATCGAAAAAAAGATGTGTCTTTTAAATGACGCCGGCGACTGCCGGCGGCAACGGGTGGGGGGTATAGCCGCGGATGGTGATAGCACCGACAGCGGGTCTAGCGGGGGGGGGTTTTATGCCTTATGCACAAAAACCCCAACCTTTGTATGAAGAGGCCTCAGCCCCCGTGAGCCGACGCGTTCACACCCCCCCAAAATCCCTGCGAGGGCGTAATAATGTCCCCCCTCTGCGCTGTGGCGAGATAAAAGGACGACGGAGCTAGGAAAGCAGTGAAGGGGATTAAGGAGGTTTTTATGGCACATTTCCATGTTTCTGTTCAAGGGAACTGACTCCCCCATTTTTACTCCAACAAGGGGCTTGCACCTGCATAAAAATGGCGTGAGGTGATTGAGTGAAGATTTTGAAATGTGCTATCCCAATTGCAAAGGGGAAGGGAACATACACATTTCAGCCTGATCCACCTCAGTGACATGCCTCCGCACAAGGAATGAAGTTCCGTCGATGTGGACTCTACCGTGACTGTATGACCTATCACAAGACCTGGGCACTGCTCTGGCAGCAGCGCGCGGCTCTTCTGCGGATCCCCTCCATACCATTGATTAAAGCACCAATCCAATTTCTGGCCGTTTTTGGGTGCCACGTGGCCATTGTGGCTTAACACCACATGCACACCACAACCCACGGCACAAGACATAACAACCCTTTCCCCCGTCCTGCTTTGGCTTCAGGTCTGGGACAGAGGTGGCTTTGGCATGCAGGAACTTGCTACCACTTACCGCCAAGGGGGGCCTCGCCCAAACCAAACGGCACCCCCAAACACACAATTTTTTTTTTTGGCGTCCGACCAGAAACAACCCCGGGCCCCTGCCCCCAACCACAAACAAACAATAGCCCCAAAAGTGCGCTGTGATATCACAAACCGAGCACTCTCGGAGACAAACCACTCTCATCCCAGGTCTAATAGGCACAACACAAAAGCGACAACAGTGACCTCTGTTGAGCACACAACGGCTGTGCAGCCACTAATGAACCTGCCTCCCCACACACTGCCCCATTAAAAAACCCAAAACAAACAGTAAAAACAGGTAATAGAACCCACGAGCCCAATGAGGATGTGCAAAGGCCGCCGCAGCTCTCTACGCGTCTCCATCATCTGTCAGATGTCAGATGGCAATGATTAGCAGAAATCCTAAAGTGAGGCGTCAGATTTGTATCAAAAAAAATGCAAAAGCAAAAAAGTGTGGTTTGCCACTGCAAATCACACATGCACACCAAAAGCGACCAGCCAAAAACTCCATTGTCCCCTTCACAAACCACAGAAGCCAGCCGCAAACCTATAAGAGCCCATTTAAATCGTGAAAGGGACCATATATTATTTCTGACCACCTGCCGATGATATTTGAAGCTACACAGATGTGGGCCACACTGTACGCAAAAGTAAAAGAAGGATTCTGAAACATGAATGAATGACCACAATCAATTACCTATGGGGGATATGTCTAGTTAGTTGTCATTCCACTAGACAGAGTACCACGCTTTGACGGGAGGAGACGGTTGAGGGAAACGCCGCTTCGGACCGGCATATTGGATTTTAGCTCTACAAACAAGTTCACCACAGGATATTAATTCAAAGCGATTTATTCTTTTAGTAAAATAATCTTAGTTTACCCTGGAAAGCAGAATGTTATATTATATTCTGTCACTAAAATCTATGAAGATCTGTATGCTTCACCCAATGTCAGTTTTTGCTAACCAGAGGCGACGTTGGGAGTATTTTGCTATAAAACTTGTACTTGTCATGTTCTTTTATGCACGAGATAGGATTGCAAAAGTCACGAAAAAAGCGCGTCTGTTTTTGTGGATTCCTGTACATGTTTTAACTATTTTACATAAAGGAAGGAACTTTTTAAATCTTTTTCTGTCGCAGATGCACATAGGAAAACATGATGTTATCCCAAACAGATATGTGGTATATGTCTAGCCGTGGTGCCCCCAAAATTCTGCGACTGTTATTTAAAACATCAACAGTCCCTTAGAATACAATAAAAGGGGACCTGTCAGCTGACCTGACTTGTGTTATAAATTCTTCTTTTTTTATCAAAATTATACGCACCTTAGAATATACATCTATTGTGCTGCTTCTCGTCTATTACGCCTAAAAATGTATCAATAAAATGATCGAGTTACCAGTGGGATGTGACTTTCTTACTTGTGCGAAGGATAATGTAGACTAGTTTTGGTCCGGCAAATATTGGGCTTAAAAAAAAGGTTTCTCTCAATGTATGGTTATTTGTGGCAGCAGGAACGCTAACATTATCCTTGATCAGTGACCAGTTGTTTTGCCCTATCAATAGCACGGGTTGAGACTGGCTGTAAGATTTTCTCTCACACGGGTTTGTACACTCAGGTTTGGAGCGCTTGTTTTACAGTTTATATCCTGTCGCCCACCCATGAAAGGGGATGTGTTTAGGTAGCGTAGGTTCCATTATAAACTATGCTTCGGCATGCTAAATTCCTGTATCCAGCTTACAGGGTTCTAGGGTGATCAATATGAAGAACGTTAACTCAAAGACGTTTAATGTAGAATTAGGGGGGGGCATCATAAACTTTTAACCACATTTTAGTATTTCCGATTATGTTGTAATCATGCATTTTTGTAAGACCGTATAAGGCAAGCAATCAAAACATTTTTATAATTATTTGCTTTAATGTATTTAATTAATATACATATTTGATTAGATAGTCGCAGTTTATGTCAATGGTCCCGAATACGTTCAAAGTGAGTCCTGCGACCTAAGAATTCAGCTTTTATAACATGTCTTTTTTAATGGTTTTCAGGCTTTCGTTTTTTGGTTTTCTCATTGTCTAATATTTCAGAAAATGTTTGATGAAACAACACTGTCACTTCAGCTTTATTGGCACAATGACTAACGGATTTGATAATCCATTCTATTTATACCAGATGCGGATCCAGTCTTAAGAAATAAAGAAATGGCAAGCTAATACGGCTGCTGATGCACAGGTGGCAACTTAATGTAGAATCGTATCTCTTTCTTATATATTGTTGTTACCTGTTTATGCAAAAAATGCACTTTAGTACATGCTCCGAGAGCATTTAAATTGTAAACCGGATTTAAGTTCCAAGAAAGGCACCCTATGTTAAGCCAGAAAATAGCAATCTAATTTTACATTGCGTATTGCAATGGCATGACTCTCCAGTGAGATGATGTTGACTCTGAGGGGTATATATGGTTCATGAACAAGAAACAGGGATTCAATCGGCAATTGACTTATTCTCAAGAAAAAAAAGGATTGCATTGGCAATATTGAATTAGAATATGCCAACTCCTCTTTTGTAGTGGATCGTTGCGGCCAGAGGGTTTCTAGAAGCACCTTATCAATCTCGTGGCTGTTAAGAACCACTGTATGCGAAGTGTGTATGGAAGCCATGTTAGGACTAGTTGGTGCCAAGTTAGTGTTTAGGACAACAGCTATCTAAGGTCAGGTCCACAGTAGAATAGTCAGTCTATGATCAAACATCTAGGCCTTACTTAGTTTATTAAACTGTAATGAAGGGTACATACAATAAACAAAGTCATTCACACAAATATTAACTGAATAAGAATAGACAGGGAATTGAGTGAACAAAACTGTAATAAAAAACATACACTGGAATATCAGTACAAAGTGTCCTGCCGCTCACACCGTTTCATAGATCTAAAAATAAAGGCTAACACTTACACTCACCCGGCCACTTTATTAGGTACACCTGTTCCCAAATGCTCGTTCACACGTTAATTTCTAACAGCCAATAACATGTGGCAAACTCAGTGCATTTAGGCATGGTAGGGACATGGTCAAGACAATCTCCTTGCATTCAAACCGAGCATCAGTATGGGGAAGGACGGAGAAAGGAAAGGTGGATTGGTGCCTTTGAACGTGGCATGGTTGTTAGGTGCCAGAGGGTGGTCTCTGAGTATTCGGAAAAATGCTGATCTAATGGGATTCACGCACAAACATTCTTAGGGTTTACAGAGAATGGTCGAAAAAAGACACAAAAAAACATCCAGTGAGCAGAAGTTCCTGGGGCGGAGGAAATGCCTGTTGATGCCAGAGGTCAGAGGAGAATGGGCAGGAACTGGTTCGAGGATAGAAGGCAACAGTGGACTAAAATGCACCCATTACAACCAAAGTAGGCAGAGAGAAGAAGAGAATCTTCTGAATCCACAGTACGTTGAACTGGAGGCCGATGGGATACCGCAGCCGAAAGAAAACACGGGTGCCACTCTTTCAGCTAAGAACAGGAGGAAAACTTGAGGGGCTCAATTGCAAAAGCTCATCGGCCATGGACCGTAGAAGATTGGAAAACAGTTGCCTGGTCTGATGAGTCTAGATTTCTGATGCAACATTCGGATGGTAGGGTCAGAATTTGCATCCACAATATGAAAGCTATGGATCCATCTGCCTGTAGCAATGTTTAAGGCTGGTGGTGGTCCCTTGGTTGTGGGGAATAATTTTCTTGGCACTCTTGGAGCCCTTGGTACCAATTGAGCCGTCGTATGAACGCACACAGACCTACCTTAGTATTGTTGCTGTGACATGGTCCTCCCTTTATGAACACAATGTAACCAACATCTGATGGTACTTTCAGAGATAATGCGACCTGTCATTAAAGCTGGAATATCCCGAATGGTTTCTTAGAACATGACAATGAGGTCATGTATCAAATGGGCCGCCACGTCACCAGATCTCAGTCAAGAGGAGCTCTTGGGGCTTGTGGTGGAAGGGAGATTCGCACCGGATGGGCGCAGCTGACAAAATTGCGGAAGGCAACTGTGTGATGCCATCAGGTCAATCTGGACCAAATCTCTGAGGAATGTTCCAGCCCCTGTGAATCTATGCCCCGAAGAATTGAGGCAGTTCTGAAGGCAAAAGGGGGTCCCAACTCGTTACTAGCATGGTGTTTGTACTAATAAGGTGGCCGGTGAGAGTGTTAATTTACAAACAGTAAATATTCTCCACTACACCCCCCCCCCCCAACAGCTCTGAAGCGTCTATGCGAAACTATGTTACAGTAATGGTCACCAATATTACCATAGAGCACAAAACAAGTAGGCATTAAAATTCTTGCCTCAAATACTTTTTTCTACTTGAATTACCCATTTAAATCAGTAAAGTGATTTATGCCATACCCAACTTAAAGACAGCCAATTAGGTTAAAAGTTCACCTGAATAAGCTTTATATCAATCTGATAAGATCCCCTCTGTGCTATAACATGTTGCCTCTTATTTTCACAGTTTGATGAAAAAGATAAGCACTTGGTGAACCGTTAGGGTAGTAGTGGGTAGTAGAGTAGGGGGTGGGTTTGTGTGTTGCTTCTCAACTTGATCAAGGTTAGGGTAAGCACAACAGATAAGTTAAACCATCGTAGGAATTGCCGATGGCAGTAGAGTAGTGGTGTGACATAGTGGTGATGAACCTATGGCACGGGTTGCCAGAGGTGACACTCCGAGCCCTTCCTGTGGGCACTCAGGCCATCGCACAATGTGTTGACACCAGATGCATATCTTTGAGGTCATCTGCTGGACCCATCAAATTTTCCTAATAGATGAGACCATGGAGCGAAGATAAAATGAGAGTTGAACTTTGTCCCCTTCTTCAACGGTATTGGATGGCTCAGGCGCGATACATTGAATGCTGTGAGAAGAATGGTCGCAAGAGTTGCATCTTAATATGCCATGGTGGCACTTCTCGGTAATTAAGTGGATTTTGGTTTGCAGCTTGGGCACGTGTCTCTACCAGGTCGCCATCACTGGCCTATGGCTGTTAAGTGTAAGGCTAAGGCATCACCTGGATCCTAAATGAAACTCGGTAAGAAGCAGGTGTTGCTGCATTGGGCCCTGAATGAAGTGCAGAATGAGATGTATTCATTTCTTTATGATATTTCACTTGTGTTTTTTTTTTTTTTCCCCCTTTTCTTATTCACATTGTCGTCCTCCCTTGTCAGGATGTCCTTCACCTGGAGAAAGAAACCTTAACCTTCCCAAAATAGGACTTTTCCTAAGAATAAATTCTATTTTGGTAGTCTAAGAATCTGCACTTCAGTTCGAGCGAAGTGCATGCACATGGGCATAGAAGTACCGTCCGGAGGAGTTAACATCAACCACAAATGTCTGGTACGAGACTGAAACTTGCTGCGATTCAGATTTTGCCCAAAGATCCTCATATGGAGCTTCGTCAGGTCAACCGGAGTTCACCTTTTCTTCCAGTGGATGTAAGTGCATTGGATGCCACACAATTTGAATTTGAAATCCCTCACTCAGTCCAAATCTGTGGATTGTCCGACGCCCCACCCCACCCGATTTCTGTCGCCAGGCTAGCGCGACAAAATCCGAACACAATGCATTCACAATAACGTGCTAAATACCTGTCACAGCCCAGGCTTCCCGAAAATGTGGGCACATCCGTGAAATGAAAGTTGGCGGCTCAGGAACCTAAGAAAATAAGCCTTATGACAATGAACTTGAGTTTGCTATCTTTGATACTTACTGAATCTTACCCAGTTTCTTGTGCATGTCACAGGTTCCCTTATAATGGAGACATCTCTGGTAGGCACAAACCCCAGTCGCTTATGTGCTAAGACCATAGTACACCTCTGCTTGAGGGGATCCTACCGTTAAGAATCAGGGCGGGCAGAAGAAGAACCTCGCTATCAAAATCTGCATTCATCACCTATAAAGTGGACACTGTTGTTTGTGTTGGTTTGTGATGGATTTCAGGCAGTTGCACAGAGGGAGTGTTATCTATTAGTTGTAAGGTCAATTCCATTTGGAGGGGGAGTTTTCAAGTGTGAGTAATGTAGATACAGCGGTAAGTTTTTATTTACAGAATGTTTGCAGGTATCAATCGGCAACACTTCTCAATTACATAGGGCTTTATTTTAATATTCCTACTCCGCAGGAGAAACTTGTCCCAAAACATTGACAAAAGACCGGGGTACTTCGGTGGTTATATATATAAAAGAACAGTATGTTACTAATCGGAAAAAAATGGATTGTAAAAGGAAGATTTAAAATAGAAATCCTTGTCCCCACAAGTGCAGAAACCTGGGAATCAGTTCTAAATTAGTCTAGCGGACTTCAAGTATGACATGTGGCAGGAAACCAGAAGGGTGGGACCTTCTGGCCTTTGAGAAACAACTGATAAAATATGTCCCTTTCACTCCCGTGCAGACAGGAGATGGGTGAAGTGGTGTCAAAGGGCCACGCAGGAATAAAATAGGAAATCCACGGAAAGAAAGACACACTTGGCTGGGGTTACCCTCTCTAAGCAGCATTGACGGGGTTCTGAATCGTCACGATAAGCCAAAGGAATGTGAGCGGGTCACACTAGGTGTGTCAAGCTCCGTGCTCATTGGTCCCATTACTACAAACCTTCAAAACTATCAACAACAAGTTAAAAAAGCCACATTAAAAAAGGAATCCTTTTTTCAAAAACAAATATAATACATCAGTAAAAAGTTCTCCTTTCCTTATTGTTTTTTAATAAAGGGGGGAAGTCACCATGGAAAGGTGACAACTATGTAACACTGGGACCATCTAATCATCTGAAAAGGCAGTATTGTTGACAGTATGACTTGGATGTCAAACATAGTATATTCCTAACCCCACATGCCCGATGTGACTTTCAATCAGATATTCTTTCTTAATCCGATTATCAGAACCACAGTTTAATATAGAAATCCAAATGACAGGCATCTAATGACACTTCCTGTTTAGGCCTTTCTGCCTTACCCCCGAAGAAGCATAAGATCTCTCAATATGTGGTGGGGTTTTGGTTTTGCCCTCTTCCCTGGTGTCCAAAGTATATTTAACATTATCATGATTTATTATATCAGTGCAAGTTGGTTTGTTATCTTGTGACTGAGAGAAGTCAGTCTGGCAGGGTGGAACTATTTCAGTGCCCATATTATGCCAAAGGAATGGAAATGCACTGCTCTAAGTAAAAATTGCTCCAGTAAATCAAAGGACCATCAGTACAAAGGCAATTGTGCAGTAAAGCTAGGGCCAAACGATGGCAGGGAGGGGATCCTCAGTTGCATTGGCAAGAGGTGTTTCTAGAAAGCATTCTGCTTTGCTTTTATATATAGTAGAGATCAGTGGGGCGAACCTAAGGACTTGGTGCCCAGAGGCGGGGCACTCTGAGCCTCTCTGTGGGCACCAGGCCATCACCCCAGCATGAAGTCACCAGACAGCCACTAAGAATCTTCCTAAAATGATAGGCAACTTTGTTGTGGTCATTAGGAGGCTGAACGACTGAACGTGTCAAAGAACAAGGAGCAATAAAGTACTGCTTAAATTGCTGTGCTGGCACTTTGCAATAAAAAGTGGCTTTTGGTTGAAGTTGGGCACTCAGGCCGCTAAAAGGAGATCACCATCAATGGTATATATAGATGCATATTACGGGATTGAATGAAAAATGAGCTTAAATGGGCAGGCTTTACCTGTGTTGTTAAGGAATACATTAAGCCAGTTCCGTTATGTTTCCAGCAATATTGCTTAGTTGTGGTCCCGAGTAACCGGTCTCCTTACGAAGGCTGCCAATTAAGGCCGCTGTGTAGGGTGTGGAGTCCTTATGTCAATTGATGCTTTACTCGGGGGCCTCCACAGATTGAAACATTTTGGCTCCTACATTTTGGACAAAACCCCTAGTTACTTAATTTTCAAATCGGAGTGGTTCAAAAATGCACACAAAAATGTTCGTTGCATATTTTAGAATTATGGTATGCAGGCTTTATGAAATTCCCACAATGACTTAGGTAGTGAAACTATGTTGGTCTTGGGTAGAATCCTACTTTATATCTTATATAATTTAACGCAAGGTGGGTAAATTTCCCTTTTCCGGAAGGAAATAATTCTTCTTTATATTTAAGATACGTATTTCTTGCCTATAAGATGCCTTTTTTAGCAAGAAAAAATCTTATAGACCGGAGGTAAGGGCGATTCCAGCCACTGGCAGGACATCCTGACCTGTAATCGGAATAGGGTGATGCCTCCTGATACAGAGCTGCACCAAATCAACCCCAGAGAGCGCCCCACACTGCTCTCCGGTTTTTTGTCCTACAGGTACAGGACTGCTTTGATGTCCAGAATCATGTGACTGATCTTACGCTTGCTTACATAACCACAGGTCTGTACTGGGAGAGGGTGAAGAAAGAAAGGAAGGGGAAGTTAATGTGGGGTATCGGTGAGGGGTGTGGGTGTATTTGGGGGATGATGATACGAGCTGGGTGTACTGTAGGATGAGGCAGAGCAGAAGTGTGTACTATGGATGAAGGCAGAACGAGGTGTAATGTCACTATGGATGATACAGAGCAGAGTGTGTCAACTATGGATGAGGGCAGAGCAGAGTGCTGAACTAGGGCTGATGCGAGCAGGGTGTGTCACTATGGATTGATGCAGCGCTGAGTGATGTAACAGGAGGAGGAGAGCTGGTGTTGTAATGGATGAAGTGAGCTGAGTGTGTAACTATGATGATGCAGACATTTGTGCTGTGTCAATGTATGTCTGTGTGTGCGACCAACAGGGATTCATTTTAATTGGTGTAAAATATTACTTTTCCGTTTTTTGGTAGGACTAAATCTGGGGGCGGCGTAGATAGTAAGAAGAGTCTGAGAGTCCGAAAACTACGGGTAGTTAAATTTATTGCAGCTGGATGTCAACGATTGCAAAAACTGTCTCATTATCAGAATATTATTATCTATTACTCAAGGTCAATATGTTATATTTTAAGGCGCCCAAGACCCTCTTCAAGCCGCCGCCATATTCCTCGTGGGAGGACCACCACTAATGCCAAAACTTGTTTTAAGTTTCTTTAAATTCAAAGTGAATTTTAAAATTAGTTGCACGTGGTGGGTTTGTTCCAGGGTGGATTTTTTCTCTCTGCCTCTGGCACTTTCCTCAAATTCATTTACCACATTGTAGAGTTAGAGAATGTCAAAGCAGCTATAAAAACTGAACCGGAAGGGAGTTTTTGTATTTACAGTGGCCTTGAGAGATGTGTGAGACCGGGCAGGTTCACACATGGTTCCTTTCCACAGTGGTAAACAATAATTAGTTATGTTATAAAATGCAATGTTAAAGGGAACACAGTACCACCTTTACCACACAAAAACCTGCCATCTTTCATGAATGCCCTGAGAATTCGTGAGGGATAGCTATTTTTATATGAAGAAAAAAAAATTTACTCCAAAGTCATTGATAATGAAAACTTCCATATGTTGGGAAAGCTGGGAGGGAAACATCAGAGTTTATTTTTCATCCTCTTCTTTAACAGGATGTCAGAAACTAGCTCCTGGGTTGCTAGCTCCTGAGAGTCCAAGATATATGAATCCATTATATTTATAAAAATTTCAAGTAAAAAATCGCATAGGGGGAAATTATCATTAGCTTAAGGCGCCTCGGGATGAATCGCCTCTTCGCGACCCCTTGATAAAGTTGGCTCCTGCTGTATTTTTTGTGCGTTTCGGATATTTTAAAAATAAAAGTTGCTCTAAAAAGTACGAACAGCTCACATGTTTTTAGTTCTATAACATAAACCCGGGGGGGACAGGAAGTGACATTTTTTGGACTTTTCATATACTCATCGATCTAGGAACTGTTGGGACTGTGGTTGGTATCTTATTAATTGTTATCGATGGTCTCCTTCCTTCTAAAATCAACTTTCACTTATGTTATAGGGCTCTGGAGAGGGTACACGTAGGGAAAAAAGTGGAGGGAGAGGGCTGCAAAGGAGGGGTCTAAGCAAACGAGGGAGGAAGGGAGAGGGACGAAGCAACCCCCGGACTGTTCCCCCCCCAGCCCGCCTGGTGAAGCGCGCATCAGAGAGCATAAGCCGCGATTCCAGAAGAGTCACTAAAAAAGCCTCGTGGAAGGTGTTAACTTTTAGGGGCTTCTGATAACGACCCTTAAGGGGCATTAAGCTAAGTTAAAAAGTGGATTTGAGAAAGGAAGGATGGCAAACAATTGGATAACAATAAAGATTACAGAGTCATGGTGAATAAGATCTATAAGTAAGTGTCCAAGGTTGATCAAAGCTAACGTTGGATTGTCGGCATGGTAAAGTACACTTTGTGAAATCAGGAACCTTGATGGAGGAAAAGGAAATTTGTGATTTAATCGATTAAGAAAGGTCGGGCCAAACGGGTTCGTAGTGCCAAAGGATGGTGCACAAAAGCCAATGCCAATATTTTGATGATTAAAAAATTGCAACAAAAAAAATTGAAGCTTTTTAGGAAAAATTTTTTTTAATGAAAAAAGCCAACTTAAACTGACGAATACAAGGTTCCCATAATATTACAAAAGGTCTTATCTAACCCACTGGAGACTACAAAACAATGCGAGACTTTCACCGGTATGTCAAGGCTTTTGGAGCAGCCTATGATTATAGCTAACAGAGCAAAGTTGGGCTTTGGCTTGTTAGCATAGTCTTAAAGTTCACAATACAACACATAAGAGAAGTGGGGAAAGGAAAAGGACACCACTTCCCTTCTGCTATATTGGAACCGTGTATTAGTCCTTCGTGGGTGGTGTGTGACGCAGAGAGAACATGTACAAAAAAATCCCAACTACTATGCCATATGGCTTTTTTTTTTGTTATTTTTTTTTGTCTTTTTTCTTTTTTTTGGTACAGATATGTCTTCTACTTATGGTGCCCCTCAATGGCCACATAATTAATCTGACAGATATTATTTAAAGAAAGAAAACCATGCTGGGACAGTGTCAGCCTGAAGAACCAGCTAAGAAAGCATGCACAGGCGATGTTCTAGGGGCACCCTTACATATGTTACCCATGAGTCCGCCCCTTGGGGAAATCAGAAAAACAGATGAAAAAAGATGACAACGTATGTATAATATACTGGGCCCACGGGGGAAGAGGTTCTGGTTGAGGGGGCCACCATGGAAGAGACGATGTATTGTACGTAATACAATATTCAGCATAAAGCAGTGGGCTGAGAAGAAGAGACCAAAGGTTCCCTTTTAATCTCCAGTGGGCCCCCTCACCCCCTCACCCCCCCTCATCTCAACTCCGTACACCGCCCATCATTCCTCCTGGTCCCCCCCTAGGCTCACTCCCCGTCCATCCTCAACTACTCTCTCATGACCTGACTAACCCCCCCTTCCCCACTCCACTCAGCACCCCCTCATCCACCCGTTCATACCTCTATACACCACAGTCACTTCCCCTTCCACCAATTCACAGTCCCCCACTGTTCGTCTCCTCCCCATCCCCCACCCCCACGCCCCTGTCACGCCTCCCACCTTATCTTCCTCCCGCGGTAATTCTCTCTTGTTTTACCCGTCCTCCCCCTCCTCCCCCTCCCCCACCCCTTCTCCTTCCGCCAACGGAACCCACGTACCCCCCTGCGTCTTGCTCTGTACCGCTGATCATTGAAGTCTGGGACTAAGTCAAAGCAACCAGAGACGTTACCAGAGTCACAGTGTGGGAAAGAAGGGTTCCGTCTATAAGTAGGGTTGTCCTTAAGCAGGAGACTCCTGACAGACGGAAATGGTGAATGTGCAATAGGAGGGACTGTTCCCTCTCTGTGTTCTCGAGAATTACGTCGTAATCGCTTTTTCTGCTCTAAGTTTACATTAGATTAATATATGGTAGGAACAATCAGCCTCAACCTACCTAGGAGGGTTAACTACTCTCTAAGAAGATGCCAACACCTTAGAAAAAAAAAAAAAGGACAACAAGAAACAAAGAAAGTTTTAAGGGTGTTTTTTAATTAATATGTTATTTTATTATTTTTTTAAAAAAAGAAGAGAGGATATTGCTAGTATGTAACAACATTAAACCCAACTTTTGAAATGAGAACGGCAGGAGAAAAAAATGAAACAAGAAAACAAAAACAAACAAGATTATGTTAAGCAGGGCTAGAGGCATCAAAAAAAAAGTCCACAAAGACAACACAATAATAGGAGGTAAAAAACGATTGTCAATGAGGTTTGATGAAACCCGTAACGTTTATTAAAAACCGTAATGGAAAATAGAGCACCCCGATGTACGAATAGCCGGAATATGGAATAGGTATACTGCCCCCCACCCCCAACATCATAGAGCAATTGTGAATGAAAACAACTGTTCCCCCAAAATATTACAGAATAAGAAAAAAATATTACAGTCAGATCAAGAAATATATATGCGGAGGAGAAAACAAGAATCTAATTTTTGGTTAAATCTATGAACAACATCATTTTTATTAAACATCATACATGAATGTGATTGAGATCCGAGTGAACACAAAAACTTTACCTCTACAACCCCACAGCCAAATGGTCCAATGGAGTCATTTGTTTTTTTAGTTCACCACTTTTGGAACTTTTTTCCGCTTTACGGGTACATGGCTTACAATATTACATACCCTCAAGGCAGCAGGCTTAGTAGGGGGTGGGAAAGAGTCCTCGCGCCGCAGCCGGGCCGTCTCGCGTGGAGAGCCTAACGAAACACCAACGGGGAAATGGAACCCAGGAGGGATGCGGGGGGCCGGTGATGGAAAAAAAAAACAATACGCGATGGGGAAGGTGCTGGGGGGGGGCTGCCGGGCAGGAACCGACAAATTGGTCCGGAGTAGCGCGCACGGGAAGAAATCACAGGAGTGAGAAACCAGGCCAGGGAAAAAGAGGGCTGAAGAACCGTGTGAAAAACACTAGAAACACCACGATGCGAAAGGTGCTGAGAGAGTTAGGAAAGACATGATGGAAGGGCGGGATGGTTCAGAGCAGGCATGGAAACCACAACGATCACCCCCAGCCCCCGCGTGCAAGCCTCGCATGTGTGGTCTCTCACTCAACATATACAGGATCCTAAATGCATAGTCACTGGAATGAAAAGGAAGCAAAGCCTCAGCGGAAAGCGGTCGCAGCGTCCCCCAGCATATCACCAAACAACCTTAAATATCTCCTAGGTGGGACGAACCAAAAGAGAGAGAAGCACAAGACAACGACGCAGACTACAGAGTAAGGAGCCGAAAAGAAGCAAGAAGAGTGCTGCTAGATCGACAGAATAGCTGGTAGGCGCAAGAACTCAAAATAAAAAAACGCGGGGAGGAACATACACCCCAAAACCAGCGATAAAACCCACCGAAGCATTGATGTCGGAATGCGACTGACGCGGAACGAGGTTGGCTCCCCCCGGCCAAGGGCTTAACCCTACCATGCCAAAAAAATGCTTAAACCGCCCAGCGCACCGCTGTACATTCCTGGTCTCTATGCAGGGCACTAGTTTCGCACTGTTCTGAAATAACTATTCTCACCTTTAAGACTTTAAGAATCCTGAACTTCTGTTCTTCTCTCATCTTACTTGGTGTCCAACAATGACGGAATCCGTGTGAAATGGGGTGTTCTTTAGTGCCAACTGTCCCTGCGTGAGATGTCTGTTGTGTGCTCCTCATAGAATCTCATTTTTAGAGAAAATTGCCAGCGTCTTATGAGTATTATTGTGACAATGTGTATTTTTCATTATGTCTTATTACTATGCGTTTTACCTTATGTAATTCCTCTGGATTATGTGTTTGTATTCCTGTGTGGTTAACCGCTCATGAATGATATGTAGTTGCCAGGTTAATGAGTTATCCTCCGTGTTGTTGCTTTGCTTGTCCCGGTTGTTTGTGTGCCTTTTCCGTTTGTTCACGTTTCCAACAGCTGCCTGCTGGACATCATGTTTGCTGACCCGGACCATGAAATTGTGAACATGAATATATTGCCGCCTCCTCCCTATTTCTGCCATTTCATTAAGTTGACCTTGTGTTGGGGTTGTTTATTTTTCTTTCTTTGTTTTTTCTTCTTTTGCTTTCTTATTGACCGTTTCGACGAAGGATGTTCATCCCTCGCTCTACCTAAGGTACCTCTACTCTCGCTTGCCACCGGTGGGTTAGTCCACAACGGGGAGGGAACGACCTAAGTGGTATCCTGCCGCAGCAAGTCCAACGCTTGCGGCGGGATCTGGTGAATACCAGGTGCCGCAAGGCTCCGTTCCGGCTGTGGCTAGTCATCTCCAGCGGTGTCAAGAGGATCCACTGATTCCAACATAAAGAGACCGGACAATGGCTCCGCCGAAGGTTCGCGTCCCCCCGACCCAAACTTTGCCGCCATAGTGGTCCAGCAATCCCGGGGAGATTACCGCTCCCGCGCCCAGCTGGATCAGTAACCACAATGCTGCAACAGCGCTAGCGCACCAGCAACAGGTTACCGTGTCTGACTCCGTGGCTCCTGCCACCCCGGTCTGCCTTCCTGCTGCTGAACCCGACTAAGGCTGGGAAGGCCAGCAAATTTGGACGGAGACTCAAACGGGCCGGGGTTTTATTACTCAATGCTCTCTCTTACAAATAGAAACTGATGCCTTCGCAGTTGTCACGGCGGCCAGGTGGCCTTCTTCGTAGTCTTTCTCGGTGTTGATATATTATTTGCCCTGGCCTGGGGCCCATCCTCTTGGGGACAGAGGCGCCCGGTCACGGCTATTCTTTTTGATGATTTTCTGGATTGGTATTTTTTGTTCGGGGCCGTGTTTGAGGAACCAGCACGGGCTTCTTCTGCCGCGGACTGCGTTGTTTTAACCTGCTCCAAGGCAAACTCATCTGCTGGGAGAGAGAGTATGCGTTCCTTTTGCGCACCCTGGCCTCTGAACTTTTTTGGCCTGTGTAACGATGCCAGGCTCTCATCGCCACCTGTTAGAAAGGAGCTCTCGCCGCAAGGTCAAAGATGCGATGGACGGCTCGGGAGCACTATCGTCACCTCTGGGTGGTCTCACTCACAAACTGGCACACTCGGATAGAGTGTCCGGTTTACTTAAGAACGCGCCGAGGAATTCGCTACTGAGGCATCCTCAAGCATCAGGTAAGACACATTTTCCTAGCCTAAGCACCTGCCTTCCAAAGACCGCTCCAGCCTCCGCTCGTATCGTTGACTGAGGAACCCATGGCAGGTGGACAAAATACGTTCGTCTCTCTACAAAGAGCGTTCCAGAAGACGACAGGGAGCACCGTGATCTGTAATGTGCACAATTCCCAGAGGCACTCTTCCTTTCGTCCCCAACGTCCGGGAACACGCACAGCACCTGGGTCTTGGGAGACGCGTTCCCGAGGGTGGTGCAGCTCTCCACGTCTATTATCCTTGGCTCTCAGGTAACACCAGCACCACCCAGATCCAAGTTTTGCATTTGGTTCAGGCTCTACAGGAAACTTTATGGACGCAGCCCTGGTTCCGGCCCAATAATTTCCCCGTGTTAGTTCTTGAGAAAAAATTTGTCCTATGCGCATCAAGTCAGTGGCCAGAATTCTTAGTGGCACATCCGGGTTGCCACGGAACCCCTGCTTCTGCAACTTGAAGCCTTGCATAAAGAAAGAGCTTTCTTTTGTTCCTACCCAAAGCACTTTCCACCCTCCTGTGGATCTATCCCTGGTTGCAGACAAACATTGCCCCCTGATGGAACTGGTCCTCTGGGGCGCCCAGCCTCATACATTGGCTTTCGCGATGTGTTTCCCAAAAAAAGGCTGAGACTCTCCTCCACATCGTCCCTCGACTTGCCCCATCGGACTTGCTGCCCGGCGTCTTATCCTAACGGGGGTTCGGTTGTACCAGCTCTCGGTACCGAAACAGCGCGCCATCTGAATTATTAAGGAAACTTGCAAAGAGGTTCTATCGTATCCTTTCTCCAGATGGCGCAGGTTTCTTTTGTCACAAGAAAAGATGGTCTCTCTTCGCCCTTGTATAGACTATGAGGAGCTTAACAAGTCAACCGTTAGAATCACTACCCCTTGCCGCTGATCACGGAGTAGTGTTGATCGTCTCACGGGGTCCGAGCGCGAGAAGGTTAAAAATGATTTTGGGCCCTCCTCTTCTTTATCATCGTGTACAGGAGCCCAACAGTATGGGATTTGTGGATTTAGCTTACTAATCTTGATCAACGCCATTTTCAGGACGTTGTTAACGAGATGTTCAGGACTGTTTTAACCACTGTGTGTGGATTTTGGGGAAATTGGGAGTAGGCCCGACCCCCTTGCCGACCCTTTTGACCTGCCCCCACCCGTCAGACCTTTCACGAACATTTCGTCGATGTCGTTCCAGCGCGCCACTTTTTTCACCTCCTGTAGTTGTTTACCTGGATCGAACATCTCGTGTTTCTCTGATACGGTCTCGACGTCCATCAGTCCATGTACGACAAGTGACTCCGTCGCCTCAGGACTAAAATCTCTACTGCAAACTGAAAAAATGCCACTTCATCAAAGGAGCCTTCTCCTGGAGTACCATTATTCGACAGAGGCCTGCACGTGGATTCCGCTACAACCTATCTGCAGTTTCTCAGTGGCACGCCCAAGTGGGATCTGCGTGCGATCAAGATTCCTGGGCATTGCCAATATTTGAGCCAAGTCATCCATCATTTTACATCCCTGGTAGCTCCACTGGTGGCGGTTATATAAAGGAAAGGTTTTGTCAATTCTCGTCGTCTGGCCCGTGCGGCTGAGGAGGCCTTCATCGAGCATTGAAGACTGCAGTTGTCTCTGCATCTGTTTCTTACAGACCTGAACCGAGAAAGCATCTTTCTGGAATGTCGATGCTCTTCGTAGGAGCTGTTAGCCGTTTCTTACACAGAAGGGGCCTAAAGGCGACCGACTCTCTCCGCGGTTCTTCATCCAAACATTTCCTCCGCAGGAGGAATTGATTCTATAGGGGATCGTGGAGTTCTGGCTATCACAGCTTGCCTTGGAGGAATGGCGTCATTGCGGAGGGAAGCGCGTTTCCAGTCAGTATTTGTCAGGACCAACAAGAACCTCCCAGTACCTACAGGACAGATCAACGGTTTTGACCCACGCTCAAGCCAGGTGGTTCCTACTTTTTTCCAGTTTTGACTTCACAGATCCATTTTCGCCCAGCCAGAAAACCTCAAGGCTGACGTCCCTGTCACGTAGCTTGCTTCGAGTTTGGGGGACGCAGGACTATGCTCTGAGACAAATTCATTCTCCAGAGGGGCTTGTGCTGAGAGCCGGTGGACCACTTCTGCCAATTTACCTCCCGGCAAGCTTATGTACGACCTGGACTTCGAAAGAGGATCCTGACCTGGGGACATTCTTCTCGAGTGGCTGGGCACCCTGGGGTGCAGCGCTCTGTGGCCCTGATTTCACGTTTCTATTGGTGGCCTGATTTGGTCAAGGACGTTCGGGATTTTGTGCGGTCTTGTGCCTCTTGTGCTCGCAATAAGCCCTCACGACAAAAAACAGCTGGTCTTCTGTTGCCGTTACCCGTGCCTACCTGCCCGTTGTCTCATGTGGCTATGGACTTCATTACTGATCTGCCGCCATCATCTGGCAATACCGTTATCTTGGTGGTAACAGACCGCTTCTCTAAGATGTCCCATTTTGTCCCTCTACTAGGTTTGCCTTCAGCCCCACGTCTTGCCAGTCTCTTCTTCCAGCACATCTTCCGGCTTCATGGCCTTCCCCGGCACATCGTTTCTGATCGAGGTGTTCAGTTCGTGTCCAAGTTCTGGAGATCTCTGTGCAACCAGCTGCAAGTGAAATTGGACTTTTCCTCTGCCTATCATCCTCAGTCCAACGGCCAAGTAGAGAGGGTGAATCAGACTTTGGGGTGCTATCTCCGCCACTTTGTGTCCGCTCGTCAGGATGACTGGGCTTCTCTTTTACCATGGGCAGAGTTTTCCTACAATTCCCTGGACTCCACTTCTGCTGGTTCTGCTCCCTTCTTTATTAATTACGGACTGCACCCACGGCCTCCTCTTCCGTTACCTGTGTCTGCAGATGTTCCTGCTGTGGAGGACTTGGTACAGGATCTAAAAGCCATCTGGGAACAAGTCCGTACCTCATTGCTCCAAACCTCTGCCAAGACCAAGCATCAAGCGGACAAGAAACGTCTGCCTTTTCCTGTCTTAGCTCCTGGTGACAGGGTCTGGTTATCCTCAAGGTACGTCCGACTGAAGATCCCTGGCTACAAATTGGGACCCCGGTTCTTGGGTCCATTTGAAATCCTCAGTCGCATCAACCCGGTGGCCTACAAATTGCGGCTGCCTCCTAGCATTCGCATACCCAACTCCTTCCACGTTTCCCTCCTCAAGCCAGTCATCTTAAACCGCTTCACCTGACAAGTTCATCTCCCTCCGGCCCCACAAGCGGACTCTACTGATGTCTTCGAGGTGAAGGAGATCCTGGATACTAAGATAGTGAGAGGTAGGCGGTTGTTTCTGGTAGACTGGAAAGGATTTGGTCCTGAGGAGAGATCTTGGGAGCCAGAGGATAACATCTTGGACAAGAGCCTGCTCCAACGTTTTCTCAGGCCCAAGAAGAGAGGGAGGCCGAAGGGGGGGGTACTGTCACGGGTGCTCCCGCGATCCCTGTCTCGGATCGCGGGCGCATCCATGCCCCCCCGTGTGCCCCCGCTGCAGCCCGGTCTCCTCACTCACCTCTCCTGGCTCCTGCTCTTCCCCGGACTGCCGTGCGCGCGCGTCTCCACCTCCTACGACGCGCGCGAGTCTCCTGCCGAAAATTTAAAGGGCCAGCGCACCGCTAATTGGTGCACTGGCTGAACACGTCACCTTTAAGAATCCTGACTCTTCCTGTGTCCCCTGCCGGATCTTTGTGCCTCATAGCCTTAGAGAAAGCTTCCAAGCGAGTATTCCTGTGTTCCTGTGTATTCCTGTATTCCTGCGTATTCCTGTATTCCTGCGTTCATGTGTATTCCTGTGTGTTCCCGCTCCTGAGTCCTGTGTTGCCGTGTTACCTGTGTTCCTCCGTGTTGCTGTGTTCCGTGTGCCTGTGTTCCCGTTCCCACCTGCCTGGACCTCCTGTTGCTGACCCCGGACTTGGACCTGACATTGCATCTCTGCCGCCTGCCCTGACCCTGTGCCTGGACTTGTCTACGAGATTGTCATCCGCTAATGTACCTCGACCTCGGCTGCCACCTTGGGCTAGTCACACCTGGGAATGACCTAGTGGTATCCTGCCGCCGCAAGTCCAACCCGCTTTGCGGCGGGCTCTGGTGAATACCAGGTGCCGCTAGGCTCCGGTTCCGGGTGTTGGCTAGTTCCATCTCCCGCGGTGGTCCAGAGGATCCATTGATCCTAACAAGTAGGAAGTGATAAAACTTTGTACACAGAACTTCAATAAAGTTATGGATTTTTAAAGAAGGAGTGTAAACAAAAATGGAAGCACAAAAACGAAAAAGGGCATTATCTGTAAGGTTTTAATCTGGGTCTAGTTTTTATCTTTTTTTTATATATATATTTACCCTTCTGACAGATAGGGGGTCATTTACTAAGGGCCCGAATCACTTTTTGTGGGGTTTCCCGAAAATTACCGGTTTATGGCGAATTGCCCCGGGTTTTTGGCACACGCGCTCGGATTGTGGTGCATCGGCGCCAGGTTGCATGCGATGGAAATCGGGGGTGTGGCCGTTGGAAAACCAGATGGATTAAAAAAAATGTGTCGCTTGATACGCACTTACATGCACCAGGAATAGGTTGGTGAACTCTAGCAGACCTCGGCTCAGCAGCGACACCTGGTGGACATTGGGCGCACGACCTTAGTGAATCGCCGGAAGACACGAATCTTCTTTAAAAACATGCTGCAGGATCGCGACAGGAGCGGGTAAGTTAATGTGCCCCATTGTGTCCCACCCATCCCCCCACAAAGCACCTGTCATCTTCATCACTTTAACCTCAAAATCTGAAAAAGGCTACATGACAAGTTTAGGACCAGCGCAGGTCCTATGTACTACTTAAACCTTACATGCTATTGAGGTAGTGATATCTGTAAGGCTACATTCACACGGACATATGAAAACGGCCGTATCCGTACCGTACAGTACCGTATTTTATGGATTACATACGGCCACATTCATTTCAATAGACAATACATCTGACCATTTATATTGCAGTTGTTAACTCCGTTCCGTACCATACCGTATACTAGCCGTATAAAAATATAGAGCATGTCCTATTTTCTCCCGTATTTCAGTTCCGTATGCCCCAGAAGTCTATGGGGACGTATAAAATACGGGTTTCATATGGATGAAAAACATCACGTATATACGACCCGTAAATACGGGACTGGAGAAATCATACGTCCGTGTGAATGGAGCCGTCCGTGGGGAGAGGAGGAGGAGGTGAGCGCAGCTCACCCCCGCCCCTCTCCATAGGAAGTAATGGCGCACATGTGCTGCACCGTACCGCTCCCGTAGGGCGCCGTGAGCCCATAGAAGTGTATGGGGGACGTATGTCGGCCGCATATACGTCGGCCGTATATACGTCCCCCATACTGTAGTGTGAATGTAGCCTTACTGTGAGCATCCATAGTTTTACAGTTGAACTCAATGGGAGACCAGTATTGTGGTCCATGCCTCATCTGCTCCATATCATCTGCTGGTCCACAGTTGATACTGGTTTTCTCTTGCATGTGAAACAGCAATCTTGCTAAATTCTCCCCTCTGACTCCGCAGGGGATATGGAGCTCTGAATGCTATTATCCATGAAGAAGCCAATCAGTGGTAAATTTTGGTGTAAAACACAATAGTAATCAAAAGTTTATGTTAAACACATGTCGGTATAAAACAAAACCAAGAGGACACATATCTCGAGCAGTGGAATCCAGTTATTCCTCTTCTGTCGTTACTAGATATTCGGCAGCTAATACCTTCCGTCTGTGCCAGGCAATTGTATAAAAACCCTTTGAATTTCATGAAGAGCGAATGGATCCACAATGATCTGTTAAGCCGACGTGATTGCCAAATCATTTGTAGTAGAGAAGCAGAAGAGTATGAGTGGGGGGTCGAGGAGAGGTACCATGGCCGAGCGACACCAAATAAAACACAAGTCATGTTTATCCTTTAGAGATTCCAACCTAATTCCTAAAGGGGCACCTAATAGGATCATAAAATCCTAAACTCCCCATAGACCCAAACATATCCATAATAATACTGGATTAAAGAGAGACATTCTAGAATGCTGGACAAGTCAATATTCCGGATGAGTTGTACATAATAACAATACAACTTTAGCATAAAAGACCAAAGATCTGTGAAAAACCAATATTTTCCATTGCATCACAATTCTAAAGCAGCGTACAGTATAGAACTGTGCAATAATATCTACAGTATATAGTACATATACTGCAGTGTGTGCAATAATATGTATATAGTAGGACACGCGAGGGGCGCAGATTCAGAGGGGAGGACGGCGAGAGGAAGGAAGCGTGAGAAGAGTTTGCCGGACCACTAATGGACTATAAGGAGGCACGTGAGGGGTGGAGAGTGCTTGCTTGACTGCTGTGCCGGAACCCTACTCCCTCAACCGGAAGTAGACCGTGGATATAACTTCAATTTTATAATAATAATAATAACTCTTTATTTATATAGCGCACACAGATTAAGCAGAGCTGCACAAAGCGTGACAAATTGGTCCCTGTCCCCATGGGGTCACAATCTAACACACAACCTACCAGTATGTTTTGTGGTGTAGGAGCGGGACCGATACCCGAGGGAAACCCACGCAAACTGGAGAAATACATCCACTCTTTGCCGTGTTGCACTTGGGGAGATTTGAACCACCCCAGGACCGCTCTGTGCTGCAAGAAGAGGATGCGCGTCCTATCCAGCACGTGCACGCCTTGCAGGCAGCACTTCGCCTCCCCGAGATTAAAGGAGTCACAAAAGGACGGTACAAGTTTTAATACTAAAATAATACTCGCACCAGTGTAAAGATTATGACTAAAATAAAAACTGCCCCCTTATGTACAAGCATCTATAATCTACTATAATAGCCCCCTATGTACGGATATACCTCCACTCCTCCTGCCCCTCGTACCCGTCTTCTCCCTATCTACTACTGGGACCCCTCTGTACAGGAATCTAATCCTCTCCTCAGTGGCCCTTTCCGTATGTCGCAAGCTTACGAG